>NNCF01128653.1:83098-116015 GCA_002313205.1 Laupala kohalensis | reverse complement strand
TAGTTCTTACATTCCGAAATCCTATTTTCGTTTGCCTTTTCATGCCAAAGATCGTCCTCAATTTTGTCCGGTTTTTTATTTTCATTTCAGTTTCTCTAATCAATTAATGTATTTAAGAGAGTGAGTGACTGTCCCTCTGACATCCGATTACCCTTGTGGGTCTGCCACTCAGGACCAGGGGCATCTGCCCTTCTCGCGTCGGTTTCTTGCGAGATTATCGCCTATGCATTTCCTCCCGACGCCATTTCAGTTGATATGGTTATCCCGCCAATACTCGGTCGCCATTGCCTCATTCCTGATAACAGGGCCTACCACGGGAAGGTGAGGTTGGCATTTGAATGAGAGAGGCTGTAAGTTGCGCTTCATCACCCCTTAGGACCCCGATTACGACGCTTACGCGGTTTGAAATGTAGAGACTGAACAATGCAAACTTCAGTGATAACGTGGAAGTCGCATTGAGATGGTAGAGAATACTGTACTAAATAAACATTTTTGTTGTAAAAACGCCACAGAATGAGTATTTGAAGAGTCGTGGAGAAACTTGTTGGTTGGATACCTTGTTTCGATAAAATGTTCATCATTATTCATACAACTTTTAAAAGTATTCTTACCCATAAAACGTTAAAATAGGGGATTCGTAAAAACAGGTTTCAGTGGAAACTAGCCCCCTCTCGTCTTCGTCGGTCGATAAGTAATGGGCAGGTGTACTGTCAAACTTCCAGTTCAGCTGATCCGTCGATCGAAATCCTCATTCCACTTTTGCGCCTGTGACACGAGAACGCTTTCAGTAGTGACACGTCTTTATCATCTATGAATGATGATTGCTGTCAATTAAACTAGCTCTCCAATGCTCTCTGCCAACTACGCTCTCTAGCTGAATGAGTCAACCAGAGCGGTCTGGGAATCCCCGTCGCCAAAGTAATAGGTCGTAGTTGGCAACTCCTACATATCCCTTCAGGTTGAAAGATCACGATGTTCTGAGAAGTGTTGAGTTAATTCATCCTGTGTAAGCATTTGTATTTTAGACTTTATCAGATCCGTTTTGTATTGCTTTTATTCTCTCTTCCCGGAAATTCGAAATTAAATAATACGAAGTATAAATATGAGAAAATCGTGGGAATTACCAAATGAAAAGGAATGAAGGAATCGCTAGAAACATTTATTGTTATTCCTACTGTAAACCGAGTATTGTTACCTGATCATTTATTTCATTACTTCTGTAGAGAGAAATGTGATTGTAGACGCTTATTTAACTCTTGCAAACATACTATTTAAATCCTCTTTACATATCATATTGTAAGTGAATTAAGGTATCAGGTACATTTATAATACTCGTTATAAACTAGACTAGTTCCAAAACATGTCTGCGTTCTTGTGTACTTTTGATACGTCTCTTTCGATCTCTTAAAATTCCATTAGTCAAAAGTAGAAAATTAAGTTCTGTTTTTCAAGGGGGGAAAGTTTCTCCGAAACGTGAAAGTTTTTCTTTAGATTGATACTCCCGCAACTGTAGCCGCAGTGCTAGCGTCTTCGGTTTGATTCCCTGTTCGATCACATGAAAACTTTCAGTCGGTTCCCCTCTCAATCGAAGTGGGTTTTCAAACTAGGAGTTCCCCCTGTTCCAGACGTGTCGATTCGGTACCTTACGCCCACCGTCTCTCCTTCCCACCTCCTTTCCCTTGACGGTAGTGCTAGCGTAGGTGGAATTAATTCACAAATATAACTGAAATCGGCAATACTAGAGAATTAACGTCACACTCCAGACCTTTCAATATCGATTTGATATTTTTAACATCGTCCTTGTTTTTTAAGACCACTTCAAGAAACGCCTCTGTTCTTCAAATTATAACATGACTGTTGACGTATCCAAAAAGTTGATTCAGAAAAATATTTTGGCATAATTGTCAAATACATATCATTTATGATCCATATTCCCGATTCGCGAGACAAAAGCTAAGAGGAATAATTAATTTAAAAAATAAGTTTTAATGTTTGATGGCCGTTAATTATAGTTGTGTTTTGCACAATGTCGTTACATGTGTTCCGACAAAATAACTGGAAGCGGAGACCCTCTTAATTTGAAGTATTGCTGAGACAGGTAGCAACGTCCTGGCGCACGAAGAAATTGCATTTCCTTTCCTTCCTTCCATCCACGCGATCAGCGACGAACGACGTGGGCAGCACAGCCACATCGCTTGCTCTCTCGCTGTTCGGCGTCCGTGACCTTCCTCCTGTCCGATCACTGTGCGCCTGCCTCTACCTTCTCCCCCACTCTTTCGCTCGGCGGAGAAGGCGGGCTTGCACCTGCTAGGCATAGAGGGGCGAACACCGAGGTCACGGACAGCGCAGCGCTCTGACCTTGGCACGCCACGTGTCCCCTGCCCTTCCCCCTCCATGTCCTGTTGTACTCCCTCCGCTGCAGGGCTTTGGCCGGTCCTCTGAGTCATACCGGAATCCTCCCTCGCCCTTTCCCAAACACAGACTTTCTTTATCGATCGCTTTCATCGGATTTCATATGATTCCTTACCCGAAGTATACCTATTTGATATTTGCTGCGAGTAGTAAGAAACCAGTATAGAAGGGAGTATCTTATTTGCCGAGAGGAGTATGACTTGATCTTTTGTTTGAAATTGCGGGGTCTCGTACAATTCTCTTTAGAACAATTATATGAGAAAGAGTGAAGAACGTTTTGATATAATGTAGCTGCTGTTTCTTGACTATTTGTAGAGATAATGCGATCCATTATCCCTCCATGACCAACCTTGAATACGAGAAAATCTCCAGACTTCCGGACACGGAATTATGTAGACGGAATAGGGACTGGTTGGTGGTGGTGGGGGCGGAGAATCGTTGCGGTGTGGGCACGTGCTGTGAGTCATCCTTGGGGCAGTCGAATTCAGTCTGACAAGACTAGGGGTGCTGACTACTCGTTATCCGCATTCCTCGCTATGTCAGCATGAAATGCATTTGTTTACGAGACGATAGGCGTTTGTAATGGAGTAAGTTGACTCCTCAAAATTTGAATCGAATAATTTTTTAAACTGTGAATTAGTTTCTGATGTTTATTATTATTATTATTATTATTATTTCTTTTAGGTCACTCCAATTTTGAATATAAGAGGAAACAATTTTTCTAAATATGTACTTATCAATGCGAACTTTATTTAAAAAATCCGTGATTGCTGTGAAACATCGCCAGGTTCGCTGTGCCACTGGTCATGACACTGTATATATATTTAATTTATTTAATTAGTCACGTAAATTGATATATATATATTAATTTTTTTATTAAAACCCTTTACTCAGACTGAAATTAGTCTTAATTTTTAATTTTATTTCAGTTAAATCTATTTACATTCTTGTAAAATGAATTGTTTGTATTAGACGTGCCGCCGGAAATATCAAGGAAACCGCGGGTCTAAAACGCTAGGTATATTTTAATTATCCAAAAATTTGAATTAATTTTACAAAGAAAAAGAACTACGTTATTGCAGTTTTAAAATTGTTTCATTCAAGAAATGCGGTATTCCAAAAAATTATTCCTTGTGATTGGAAAAATTTAGATTTTCTGCTGTGGATTGCAAAAAGTACTGTGCAGTACGTTTTTTCTTACAAAACGATATTTGTACATCATACTAAAATTAACCTCGCAGCGATGCATTGCAATGTCCAATATAGAAACCATTTTAAAATGTTGTGAAATAAAACTGAGACTATTGGCCGATTAACGTGAGAGTATTACTTCAAGTTGCTCGGGGGTAGTCGTAATTCTTCCTAGGCATGTCCAAGAGTAGGAGGGTGGCAGCACAACTGGATAGAGCGATCCTCGCAATAATTCTGTCCTGATACGTGAAACAATAATAGATCACATTATTGTAGCTGATAGCAGGATATGCTGCCCAAACAATACCCGTTTCTTTCCTCACGAATAGGTGTTGAAAGTTCGAAATATCCAAAAGAAAATTTCAATTATCTAAGATTTCTTAACATTGTTAAAATGTAAAATTCTGGAGACCAAATGGATAGTTCGAATTAAAGGGGAATTCGATTTAAGAAAGTTTGAATTTATCAAGTCCGACTAATACATTCAGATGATATAATATGAAAACAAAATTACTTTCTGCACCAGAGGTACCAGGTCTAGACCGTAGTAAAAGGGGGGGGGGCTACACGAGGAGGAATCTGCGGTGCATTTCTGTTTCAAAATCATGATTTTACAACACAAATATTATAAATATTATCTTTTACAACACAAATATTATAAATACATCTACTCATCAAATAGATAATCAACAATTAACAATATTAAATGGCAACCAATTTTATTAATTGTTTAAAGTGGCAAAGTAGGCCTTTATCTGTTGAGAGTTTAAGTCCAATGGAGGGGGGTATAGCCCCCTTAGTTCCGTCACTGGTACCAGGGCCGCCGAAAGGATTTCGGGGGTCTGGAACAGACATTATACAAATTGTTCAAGGATACTTAGGAAGTTTTCGCTTCACTTCGTGCATCCCGGGTAGATCTGTGACCCCGAAGTGTGGATACCTCCAGTCTGGAAGAATCCCGCCCTGTGCGGAGATGATGTAACTCGCGAAAGATATATTTATATAGTACGCTGTTTTTTATATCATACAAACAAATTACTCTTTCTTAAGTTACTGCAATTTATCAACAATAATTTATTCTTGAAGAGCCCTCTTCTGAACCAAGAATGAAAATGTAGTTATATTATTCCGGTGACTTTTAATTTTTATTGATATTATTTAAAGAAATGTTATTCTTGTATCATTGGAGGATCCCGTAAGGGTCCCATTTCTTGGGACCCATGTCTAACTGCCCCCTCTTCGCGTGTGTCGACGACACTGGGAGGTACTGAACATCCTCACAAGGCATTGATTGCTTCTGAAATGCGTTTACACGTCAGACTATCGTGGTCCTAAGTGATAGTAAGTACATCTCGCGTGCTTGCCGTACCATTGCGCCCGTATCTCTGGTATTGATTTGCACAGAAGTGGTATGCACAAACCAGTTGATCACCTAGCTCAGGGAGGAAAAACCGCAACCACGCCATAACATCGCCGCGTGGAGCAGGCGGTGCCCCTGCCACAATACTCAATTGAACTTGAATGCGTTGCATTAGTGATACAAACATACGATTGTGACGTCTTTAACATCAATATCAAATACATTACTTGATGAATTGAAGTAAAATTTTGAGGTAATATTCATTGATTGGAATATTTTTCGAGACCCTTGGCAGTGCAAATTTGAGAAATATTTTTGAACACAAAGGGGAAAGGGATTAAAACTTGGTGTCTTTATAATAGATAAATGTGAACAAAAGTTCCACTAGTGAAGATCAAACTGATGGATCTGATGAATGGAGATCTGGAGTGTGCGTGAGCTATGACTATGAACTTTTTTTTCTTCTGAAACTTTGTTATAGTACAAGTGAGGTATTACCATGAAGATAACGCACAACATTAAACGTTTCGGCACTGAAACTATTCATTTGGTAACACATGGGCTATACACTTTTCTAGCTTCCCTAAATTTTTAATATCTATTTAATACTATTCAAGATGAAGACTTTTGAATGAAGAGCCATTCTTAAATTTATGTTGTATCCTAACAACATATTAATTTTTTATTGAAGAATCAAGCAAGACTCTTTTTCATTCCTTTTTGGATTAGAAGCGTGAAAGTAATAATAACCCATTATTTGGCTGAAAAAGAGAGACTAGGTCGAAAAATATGGCTTCAACCTTAAATTTATGTAGGAGGATTTTTGCTCTTCTAAAATTGCGTCATTTGTGAGTTATTTGCAATAAAACGAAAAAAGTTTGAAATTTTCGAAGTATTTGAGTCGTTGTCGTCCCCCGCATACGACGGATATATGACGCAAGCTTCAAACATCTCTTTTTACATTTATAAGAAGATATTAAAACCATTCCCAGATTTCTGCAAATTCATCGGACGCACAGCCTTTTTTTGGCCTGTATTTCCCGGCCTGAGTGTTATTATTCCGTATACTTTTGACTGCTCCGTTTCAAATTCATCGTATGTAGTTTTGTCTGTACTGTTATTGTTTTATACAAGGATGATAAATTTACTCACACATCACGATCTTAGGAAATATGTTCTGTGCGTGTTTGTCTCGGGCTTTGATTTCTCTCCGCAGTATTTCAGCGGAGCCGTTGACGCATTCCAAGAGCAATTTGAACGCCGGACTATGATTTTCTGGGCGAATGCAAGATAAAGCTGTGATGGAAAGAAACCTCGCGACGCGTGATGGGAGGCGGTTGGCAGCTAGCCGCAGCCACTTCCGTTGTTCTTTGCGCACGCGTGTATCCGGTCTCCCATTCGCAACTTTTTGTCTCGGGATGACTGGATTGCGTGTCCGTCTTCTGGAATAGCTCAATCTCCTTCCCAAGGGCGAATTCAAGCTATTTAATGTATCACTAATACCCAAGTGAATTGCTTTTAAAGATGTTATGTTGAATTTGCCCCTTTAAATATTTATCTATAGGGATTTCTGATATATCTCTAATATAACATCAGAGTTGTTGCATCAGAGAGTGTCTTCTTGAGTATTTATTCTTTTAAGTCCATTTGATGTATTATACGAAGTATAACCGTTTATTAAGAGAACGAAGGAAAACTTACTTTACTGAAATTGACGTGTGCAGTTTGTATATTAGCAAATTAACCATTACTCTTTTTAAAAAAACTGTTAGTTTTTTTAAAGTTATTGGTGTGTAACCTGTTGACCAAGATTATGTCAAATAATGTATAAATGTTGAAAACCCTTATGTATGATTTCTAGGGCTGTCTCTTATTACCCCATTTTCATTAGATTAAACAGACATCAAATTTTGCTTACTTTGGGTAGGGTAGTGAAAATTTAAAAAAATGGACATAATACGTGATCCTTGAAGGGAAACAACAAAAAGACATTTTGTTAATGCAGAAAAATATAATTTGTGAATGCTTAGAAAACGCAGAAAAAGATGTTGTTTGTGCCTAGAAACCGCAAAAGAATTATTAAATCAAAAATATGTATAGGATATGTCAAAATTCTTTATTTGTCTATCTTTTAGACAACATATGTTATTTTTAAAGTATTAAAATAATTTTTCAAAAAATCTGTCATTGGAAAATACGTTTTCTTGAATATTTTACTTTCGAAAATCTATGAAAAATATTCCTCCTTCAAGTTTTTGTATCGTATATATTGTATCTTATATTAGGCTCATATCTGATTTACAAGTAGGTAGATTTCATATAATTTTATTCAAAAAATTTGCCATATTCAGAATGTTTCTTGTTGCCTAACTTGATTTTTACATATATTTTTTTCATGCGGAATAGAAAGGTGGCGCATCAGTTGCGTAGGGAAGTGCATCAAGAGACCAAGGCACATAGTCAGAAGAAGTAAAGTATCTGTTAGTATTCTCTCTCACGCTGTTACCATAGTCTAGTATTGTTGTTTCTTTTTTGGGGGGGGACGGGCTTTACGGCTCGTCGGCATCTAGGTCATTAGAGCCCTAAAATTCTGTACATGTAGGGAAAATGCAGTTACGCACTCCGGAGAACCAACATGACTTTCCCCCGTGTGGGACTCGCCGAAAGACTCAACCATACCCACTAAAATCCTCCTGAATTACAACTCAAAACTCAAATATCATCACATCTCAAAACATTATACACATCATTACAAAAATTAAAATAAAATAAAAAAAGAAGAAAGAGAAAAATGAAAGAGATCCTAGCGTCGGGATCGAAAACAACAAAAGGTGACCATGGAAGGTCAGGAAAGAGAAATGAAAGAACCTAGCACAAGTAAGTGGAAGTAATGCCAGACTCAGCTCGGGGCCCCATGTTTGCCAAACACGTACTTACTAGATGTAAGTCCCCTGGGAAGACCATAGTCTGTGGCAGTGCGGAGCGAGTACTATCGTACCATATTACAATAAAAGTATTGACTCGATATTTTTTTGGAAATTTGCAAGCGAACCTTATTCCTGGGGAGGCAGTCAGTTTTGGCAGGGCACCGCAGCTCTTTTAAAATTAAAAATTCGTTTTGAATTAGGGCTTTTGCGCACTTAGGTGGTACTGTATAAATTAAGGCAGAATAGAAGCAACCTAATCTGACAGGCCGCTAAACCGCCTACAAGAGTGAAATGAACTATCATTTTAACCCTTTATTTTTAGTTAATCATTTCTTGTCAAAACTATCGATAATTATACAACTTATATGCACTTTCAGAGTTCCAAAGTTCTTAAAGAGCTGTTAGTGCGTAAAACTGTAATACCCAATGCTGGTAAATCCTAGCAAATATTTCGAAAATGAAGTTATAAGTCTAAGGAATTAATCGCATGGAAAACAATTGTTTTTCTTTCCAGATCGTAAAATATAAGGCATGACGTATTGAAAAGACACCCGATTCTATTAATCCCGATTTCAAGGAAGATAGGATTTCTGTGTAATTGAGGAATCCTCTGGTGACGACCTTGAGTGGCTCTGCTCATGAGGAAATCTCTTGTATAAGGTGCGCAACATAACTCCCGCTCACGCCCGGCAGCTACTAGCTTGCCTCCTGCAAACTTTGACTGGGACTGTTAATGAGGTGGGGTGGTCGCACTTTCCACGAAAAAGGCTTCACCTTCCCTTCAACATACATTGCCCTTCGTCGTACTTCGGTCGTCGGTTGTGAAATACGTAAGATGTGCGCTGGATTAGTAGACCCTGAATGACAAATGTTGTGTGCTGGATAGTGACCTTGATTCTAAATGACAAATGATTTCAGAGTTGTGATTATTTTCCTCCCCTTTCACCCCCGCGCCACCACTTTGGGCTCGGCAGCCAGAGTGGGATTTATGTTGCGCGGCTTGTACCTGACCCAGAAGATTCTGCACAGTTTACGCCCGCCTGAATAAAATACCATTCTCTTATTACCAGAGTTAGGATTTTTAGATGCACGCCTTTTTTCTTGGGGTAAATTAACGCTCTTAAGAAAGATACCATAGTTCAATAAGCACATTATTTCTTTTTACCTTATTTTAGCATTCCCCCCCCTTTTTTTAATGAAATTTGTAACTAAAAACCCTAACACTGCTTATTACCCTTTTCGGGGTTATAAAAGACTACACTTCTTCCAAGTACTCAAAAACAATTTTTACTAAATATGATATTCAAAAATGCCAAATAATTGATACATGTTCATTTAATCAATTAAATTTGATCAATTTTTTAATGAATATTTAAGTTAAATAATTTCTTTTTGTAGTGTATTACCCCATGCGTTTCTTACTGTCCTGGCTTCTTCTGAAAATTCTTGCCGAAAACATCTGAATATTGCAAAATATATATCGGCCGGACCGTCCTGCTTCCCGAGTACAAAGTTGAGATCAAGTATGGGATCAAGTAGCTTTTAAAAAATTCTTTTCTGACTCTTTGAAAATGCAGAGTTTGTATTTGTC
This sequence comes from Laupala kohalensis, assembly GCA_002313205.1. Taxonomy (NCBI): domain Eukaryota; kingdom Metazoa; phylum Arthropoda; class Insecta; order Orthoptera; family Trigonidiidae; genus Laupala; species Laupala kohalensis. Next base: position 106,534 of record NNCF01128653.1, on the reverse strand, counting down.
CGAATGAGATTCAATGTTCCGTTACTCGCACCCAAACATATTTATGTTTGTAACAACAGCTCCAATGAACAAGATGTCTGAACAACACCTCCAATGAAAAAATAAAACCGATATAATAGGAAACAGATAAGAATCCTGAATTTAAAAAACAAGGAGTGAAGGTGTGAAACGACATATTTAACTAAAGTATGTAGTTAAAAGCGTTTTCTACTACGTTTTAACAAGTCTGGATATATAGTAATTCAAATCTTTAGTAATTCTTCTTCTTTTCTTGTGTAAAAAGGCCTAGTATGCATCAAAAAAGGTTTGGTACTAATGTACTCATACATTTTGGTACTTGTGTACACGACTGCGTAACCTGACTGCAAAAAAGTCATGTCCCTTCTGTTGTTACAGAATTCCTGTTGTTGCAATTATTAGAAATGGTCAGGTCTAGTGTTTTAAATTGTACCATATTCGAGAGACATGTAGTAGCAATACATATGTGTATCATGGCAAGCATATTAAATTAGGTATATCCTTTTGTGTGTGTGGTTTGATTTGTAAAAGAAATAATCGTGAACAAACCTCATGAAAAATCTTTCCCAAATATAGAGTTCTCAATCCATGTGAGCTGTTTGCGATAGTGTGGACTTTGGTCAGAGATGTGAATATTATATACACCTCCCCCTCTTCTGTTTACTGGAACTGGAAAAGAAATTTTTCCCTATTTGGGAGTCTTATGGCAGTGCCCGCATTGTGATCCCCTTTGCTCCCCGTTGCGACCTCGTCCATTGCTCAATGAAAGATAAGCATGTATGGAAAACGACCTTAACGCTTAGTTACTGTATTCTCTGTTTATTGAACCCGACTCCATGAATTAACTGACATACATTAGCGAGCGTATTGTACAAAGCAGGCACTTCACTCTATTTTAAGAATAATCCGCAATTTTTGTCCTTTAAAGGACGGCTATAGTATTGTATTCTCATTGATGGCGTAACAGGAAATATAGAAACCTTATATGATTGAAAATAGAGAGCCTCGATTTTTTATTTGATCATAAAATAGATTTTTTAATGGAATGCACCATGTGATATCAACGTTTCTTGGTTATGCGACAGCCAATGATCATTTGCGAACTAAGATGGAGTTCTTTCTGACAGATGATGGACAGCATATTGCTGAATGCGACATTTTATTAATGAATCCCTGGAGAAATCCATAATATTATGGTTTATTAGAAGGGGTCATATCTTGAGCCATTACCTGTATTCTAATGATGTGCTGAAGACACCAGGTACCTTAACTTCTACAAATTATGCACCACTCCCACTGCTAACCGTATATTCTACGGCAACTACGTAACGTCGCTTTCATGATTGTTAACTGGGAAAATTTTCACCTCATGAGCCAGAGCTTGGAATGAGAAAGTTGCCTGAGCGCCGAGCCCTTGATTTTAAACAGGGGTGTGTGTGTGTGAAAGCTGCGGAGGGAGGCTAGAGTTGCTCAAGGTCACGGTCGTGATGGATGGACGGGTGGCGTGCACTGGCCGGTCAAGGCCTCCTCATCGACTTCTGCTCCCTCCGCTGCAAGCGCTGCCTCCTCCTGATCTACCCTATCTTGCTCTGCTCTCACACGGTACCCTATCCTGCGCTGTCAATCAGGTAGCCTCATCGTTCCACGCCTTTGTTGGGATGCGTTTTCCTCCATGAAGGGGTCCTTATGTTCTCTCCGGTCTTTTTTCCTTAATATAGAATCGAGATCGAAATCCGTGTGATTGGATCTACAAAAGGAAACAATACAATATTTTCATGTTAGTGCTTGGCAGTTGTGACTCGAATCTTGTAATTTCATGTTAGTGTTTGTTTGAAGAGGATGTCAGTAACTATTGCTCATTCCACACGCCTTCATAAATGTAATTTATTTTTCGTAATTAGAACGAGAAAAGTTAATTTCGTGAAGTTTTGAGCAAATATCAATCTCAGCAGGAATCTAACTTGCCTTTTGTAATCTTACCGACCCAGTTCTTTTTCATCTCAGGACACTGAAGATTAACTCGAAGAAAATCGTGTATTTCACGAGAATGTTACTGGTGTACATTTTGAATATAAGTAAATTTATTGTCAAGAAAGCAGTACAAACTGAGTATGAACACGTGGAGGACAATAAACTCATATATTTTGTTTTTCAATTGAAGATGTGCTCCAAAATTTTTGACAACTGTACTGTATAAACGTGCTGTGAACAAATGTTTGGTTTCATTTCACTGGTATTAAAATAGAAATTAATCCAAAATTCTTTCATTTTATTGCAAGCACACCTCACTTGTTCGATTGTATTCTAGCTCCGTGAGACGTAAACAAATAGAGCCTTCTAACCTTAATATGATAGAGGGATACACAATGAAGTATACTATAACATTTAAACATTTTATTGCATTCTTAAACAAACTATTAATTTTGAGTGTATACGTAATTTATAAATACAAAGTACCTGAGTCATCGCGTCAGGATTTGACTAAAAAATTGTTATTTTGTTTTGAAAATGTTTGTCTTATTCTATGGTCAAAACAATAGTGCATCAAACCACGTATGATAAACAAAACGCAGAAATTGAACGTAGAGAAAAGCTCGCCAACAATAAATAGTAATGCATGTTCATAGGGTGCTCAATTGTTACAGACTTCAATTGATATGCTAAATTTACGGGATAGGGAACGTTTATAAAAATAATAAAGAAAAGTTGATATTTTTCAGAAAAATTTGATGCAGATAAGGGCGAGGGATTAATTTTCGGAAGAGATTGAATAAATGTGATCATTGTAATGACATTTGTTAATGTTACGGAAACCTATTGGTGATACATAAAAAATGACTTTAATGCTATATTCGTCATCTTTTTTTTTTAGAAATAATTTAGCAAGAGCTCTAATGACCTCGATGTTGACGAGCCCTAAAGCCCCCCCCCACACACACACATACACAAAAAGAAATAATTTAGCTAATATATCGCTTCATAAGTACATTAGAAATCTTCAGTTTTTCCTCCAACCATATATACATTCTTTGTCTCTTTCCGAATGCTGAAGGTTCTACGTTTACATCAATCCATAATTTAAATATACTTTTTTATATAGTAGTGTTTTATAACGTATGACGTATATAACATTTGATACATTATTGAATGTATTAAATATTTTTCCTTTCACACTATGCTGATTAACCATCTTTTAAGAGTAAGTGTAATTATATATTTTTTATTTATTTTATTGCTGAAACTATGCTCAGGATACCATTAATTACGCTGCTGGTAGCGGTTTGGAACTCCAGTGCTACAGTTGATGAGGTAGAGGCACGCTTAATTTCTCAGTTATTCAGTGGCGCCATTTCTCCAATCCTGAAAAACATGTCTTGTAAAGATATGTCTAATGATTGTGTTTTTATGGAATTTTCATAATGATACAAAGAATTCCCTTCTCGGGAATGTACCGTATAAAAATAGTCTAGAAGCCATTCAGTAGGTTTACATAATTCCGAAACAAAAATGTGCATGTCTTCTTACGATATGATGTATATTTTCTTTTCAACAAGGTGTTAATCAGTAGAGCTTATTTGAGAGATGTATGTTGCAGAGGACGGCGGCGGATTCCGCACGCTGGAGATCAGCTCGGCCTTCTCCCACCTCCCTCACAAAGGTAAGAAGCATGCTACGCATAGGATGGACGAAATTTTCAGTAATAACAACAACAAATGAGGACGGAGTTGGAAGAAGGGCTCATATTCCAATATATAATGACGTGTTTTTATATAATGGCGTTCATAGTGTTTGCTGGCTTGTCCACAAAGTAAACATATATCTAGAAACTTGATTGTTGTCTCACTAAACTACGTTGATATGAATAATAATCAAGTGAGTACGACACTAGACGAAAATATTATATGATTGTTCAGCTTACGAGAAAAGAAGTGACTGAAAACAATGTTCACGCGAATAAGAATAACTATCTACGGAAAAAATGTCTCTCATGCCCGCTTACAAAGACAATTATATCATAATGGGAACATACTGCTATTGGTTTAAAAAGTGGGGTATCGTTCTTGAGACCATAGAGAAGTTATTTAAACGTTCTCCTGAAAAATGGTCACAGTCCCATAGGACGTTCTTCCAGCTACTCCCTATACATTATTAAGGAACAAATCAGTTACACCATGTCCACTGTTGCAAAACACGGGACTAGCGAATGATCGGAGGCCCGCGCCAATTGCGAATGATAACGACGACTAGTTTACGCTTCTCGGTCTTTTTCGCAAAAACCCGGACGGTGGCATATTTCCTATATATATTTTCTTATTGTTCCCTGTATTTATCAAAAAACCTGTTTTTCTGGATTGTTTCTAGTGACTCCAGAATAGTCTCATGTGTTTCCCCAGCCACTAACCATTTTCAAACTTTACCGGGAAGATGATACAGTATTTAAATAATTTAGCTCGAATTCTAGGTTTTCAATAATATTTAGAGTTTTTTACCAAATCCCTCATAAATAATTTGAATTAGAAAGTTTTGTATAGGATCACACTGTTTCCTGATGTTTATCAATTGTTTAGTTTCTGTAGCTCGTAGACGTGAAGAAGTAAGACCCTCTCAGGCATGTTACCATAGAATTTTTCGACCTTGTCTTCGAGTAGTTTGCCATACTATCAGAAGTTTTCCGTCCGCTTCGCAATGTGTTGCTCTCAATCGATAGAAAATTATATAATGTGGAAAAGAAACCATCAAAGCGAACAATCAAAATAAATTATTATACTCGTAAATTTGGGATAACCTATCTGTTTGTAACTTTACTGTGTTTTTAGTAAATTTGATGTGTAACATCTCTGAAATAATACGTTTGTACAAATTCGACTCCCGATCTAATATTGAAACATTATCCCAATCTAGTGAATATTGTTTTAGTTATTCTGTAGAACTGTTTTATTTGTATATGTAGTTAACTTGTTCTTCTGTTTGTTACTAAGATAACACATTTCTTTATATAAAACATTCACCTGACGAGGAGATTAATCCACTGTTAAAACATTGTGCTTCAATAAAAATTGTCTACATACAAGAATAAATTATGATTGTGGGCGCGAATAATGTTAATACTTGAGAAAGAATATTCGTACACAAAATTCTCTTGAGCCTAGATCCGGGTTCTCATCCAGTTTAATACTGAATTAAAATAATGTGTTTGGTTTTACCCTTTACCTGCAAGATTTCTCGTTTCCGGTCTAAATGTTTCCGGTTTCTTTTTCCTTAATTATTGATTCACTGGACTGCGAGGTGAACGCGTCTTCGCCGATTGTTTGTCTGTTTGCCATCGGCCTAGTTTCTAGTGGACTACGTGTCGGTCTTAACCTCCTTCTTAACTCCCCGCTTGCTATGATTCATCCTTCTTATTCTCCTCTTGCGAGAGTGTATCTTGTCCGAGCGATACAAACAAACATGATAGTGGAGTTGAAATAATTGTCAATAAAATCGGAATGCCAGAAACTAGTGAAAACAGGTAGTGAAGGTGAACCGCCTATCTTTCGAGCGTTGGGGACATAGTGTACGGCAGCCATTAGAAAGAAGTCGATTAAGCCACGAAGTAAATTAGGATTCTTAAGGAAAGAAAGAAGTTTAAATAATGAACAGTGTCCAAAAAGGAAATAATAAATGTGATGTGGTGTAACGGAAATGGCGAGGATCGTTCTGTTTCCTCTCATCGCCGGGTTCCTACTAATTACTTGTAAACTATTTCTAACGGTGGTGTCCGAGGAAGTCTGAGAAATGCAATTCCTTTGTTAATTAGCTGCAAACAATTTGAATCGTTCTTAATTTAAAGGATATAACCATGTTATTAACCAAAGTTGCATTACATTTTACTATCGCCGAATGGAAAATTATTATAGCTTTCATGCCGAAAACGATCACGAACGTACCAGCCAGGTTTGTTAATATTTTTGACGTTTCGACCCCTCAAATGGGTAGCCCTTCTCAAGAAATTACAACTGAGAGGTATACCAGGTCATCACAATAACGATATGAGAGGTCGAAAATATTAACAAACGTGACTGGTACGTTCGTGAGATAATTTGTTTTGGACATTATATTAACCAGTGATACCTGTTCTTCATAGAAAACCTCTAACTTAATAGCCGGAGTCGTCGAACGGTGCACGGAAGTCATAATCTACCCTTTGGGTATAGGTGAACTGCGCCGAAGGTCAATTATAGTTACAAATTTTACGGATACAATAGACCCTTGTAATCCTTTTAACCGCTGCTAATGATTCCGAGCCCGGGGGTCCGACTAGTGATGTCACAGAAGCATTTCCTTCCTCGTTTGGTCAATTCCAAATCTTTACCGATGTTCACGTCACGTCAGATTCAGAATATTATATAGACTTTAATGTAAGTACCCTACCATTTGATTCAATTTTGTTTCATTGCCGCGACTTAAAAACGTGTGTAAAAGCGTATTTTCCCTCAAATATTCTACTTTCACAATCGCATTTTCTATGCAACGTAACTTTTTTCTGAACTTTTTCTCAAATACTTTGTTATGCAAGTAAATATTCCTGCTACCTAGATACAAAAGAAAACTTCAAAACCATTCGTGCTTAAAAATAATGGAATGGATAATATAAAGTGTTTCTATTTATACGAAGTGTTGTCCTGGGTTTGTGGCTGACTGACGCACTCACTCATACTGACTCGGCTACACAGATGAAGAAACACTGTTAGATAGGACATTGAAAAAATTATGGGAGCTTGCTTTATTGCGGCAGAGATTCACTAAAAAAATTATGTTTTGAAATTCCGGTTTTCAAGAGAAAATTATGGAAAATGTTTTTTTTTTAATTTTCGCTGTATTTCAAGAACTAATTAAGATTAGTTTTTGCACGAACGCGAGGTGCTTATTATTCTTTAGTTTTGTCAACTCTAAAGTTAAAACGAAGGGTAAACCATATCATTACAATATAAACTTCTACGTGAAGGTTGGCCGTGCCAAGGTTTCTGTCTTCTATTTTTTTTAAACAGTAAAACTCTATAAAGAATATTCTATAATCTGGCAGCTTGTATTAAAGAGTTTAGAAACGTCATTAAGTATTTTTTTAGAAAACATGTCACACTCGAGTGGGTGAAAATTAGATAATTAAATTGTGTTAAAAAATTAGTTAGCAAGGCTCAGCATTTTAATATAGTTTTATGAAAATAATTTTCTAAGTTTCATGGTGTCATAAAAGCTTGTTCTCCCTTTCCTAAGTATGGAAATCATATAGTGTATTTCACGTTCACTAGAAGGACAATGACAGTGTTTTGGGATAGTCTCTGAAGATGGGCTGTGCGCCACCGTCATCACAGCTTCGTCACCGCCACCACTGTCGTGCGGAGGAGAAAGATTTAAAATTATCAGAGAGTCGGTCGCATTTCTGAGTACACAGTTTGGCTGAACCCTTGAGGATCGCGAATGTAATTGTCCCTTGACCGCCATGCGCAGTCAGTAAACATCCTGAATAACGTAGTGTGACGTAGTTGTGGGTCCGTCGGTTGTGTGGTTCAATAGCCTATGCGAAATTGTCTTACAACATACAGACCATAATGTAGTATATGGATGACTGAGCTTGGTTTTAATGTAATTGACGTATAGTTAAAACTAAACGGACTCATGAACTAATCGTGAAAAAGGAGAAAATGAGTACCTGTGTGTTACCAAATACACCGTGTCAACAAAAATGAATTCAAAAATTAAATTTCCACAGCTTGATTAGAATCATGGATAATAAGGCTGCTTTGATCGCAACCTGGGAGGAAATTTAAGGATTAGTACAAGTATTAATGAGAGAAATTTATGATACATAAAAACGCGAAATATCGAAAAGGATAACAGTAAAATGATAAACGACCGGAAATTTATCTTACGAACGATACATAGGAAAAATATTGATCTTTGGAACCGTAATATTTGCTATATTATTTTTAAAAAATGTAAATGTAGCATCAAATGATTATTGCAGATAACTCGGCGAACCTATTAACAGCTCACTTCATTTACCTGGTTATGTAGCTCTAATAAGCTCTTATTTGTTCGAAGTTATGTTCATGTATTAGTATTTTTACATTCAATGTAAAACGTTTACTGATCTATGAATCCGTATTTGTGTACTAGCTGAGTACCCGCAGCTTTGCTCGCGTAAATTTTGTAATATGTCTTTAACTTCATTCTTTCTTAAATTGATAACTAGTGAAAATGTTATCCATTAATAGGTGAGGTTTGATAGTATTGATGTGTATCAATCCCTCATTTTCACTGATGTAACTGAGAAAAAGGTTTTAGAAGAGGTCGCCTTTTTTGAAGAGAAGAAAGTGCAGGAAATTAAGGCCCTGGAGAAAATTTCGTATGGTGATGCTCGCAAGACGTATAGGGTCGCGTACCCTGTATTTTCAACAAGCTACTCCACCGCTGCTAAGACACCCGTGCAGAAATCCATTTCTGTTCAGGCTGACAAGTCCACGGAATCAACTTGTACTTGTCAGTCAAATGTTGAAAGAAACAAGTTCACCCTGAGCAGTCAGTTACTCCATCAACCAGCAGTCAGCCTTCAACAAAGAAGAATCCAACTCAGTTCTACGTCGTCCATCAACTTCACAGCAACCCCGTCCACCTACGTCCAGCAGTGTGAAACATACCCCAGCAAGTACCACGCAACAGAAGAAGAAAAAGCAGGATTCCAGGACTAGATTCTTGAACCTCGCTGATTTAAAAAGAACACCGTCCAAGCCGTCGCAGAGACGCAAAAAGAACGTCTCTGTTCTTCCTTCCTCCGAGTCGGATTGTGCATTGTCCGACGGGGACGCGGAAATGCACAATCAGGAGCCCGATCCAGGAGGTTCCAAGTCGTAATGGCTTCCACACTTCAGTGGAACCTTAATGGCTATAGAACTCAACGCGAAGAGTTACACCTCTTAGAGCGTCGTAATCCGATCTGTATTTGCCTGCAAGAGACACACTTTTTACCAGAACACTCCCCTCTCCGCGGGGATACTTCAGCTTCAGATATGATGACACCACGGGAGATCGAGCAAGAGGTGGAATCACCATGTTTGTTAGAAACGCTATCCTCTCCTCATACGTTCTCCTACAAACTCAAATCCAGGTTGTAGCAGTAAAAATTCACACCATACCAGCTATGGCCGTGTGTTCAATATATCTTCCTCCAAGAAGAGATTTCACGGAGACTTCTCTCAGGGATTTAATTCACCAGCTCCCTCGACCATTCCTCCTCCTCGGAGATTTCAACGAACACAGTGTACTGTGGGGTTCGTCGAGCGATTGCTCGAGAGGCAAATTGCTGAATTATCTCTCCGAGCGTGAAGATTTACTTATAATGAACAGCGGGGAGATGACCCACTTTGCGTTTTCCACGGCGTCATGGATTGCTATAGACCTATCAATTTGTTCTCCTGAAGTTGCTCGTATCTTCCAATGGAAGGTAGAAGATGATGCGCATGGTAGTGACCATCCTATCTGGTTGTCCTTGCAGGAACGTGCAAGCCTCAGAAATGGATTCTGAGAAACGTGAAGTGTCCAAGAGAGGGTCGACCATCTGACCCAGGTGATTCATCACGCCGCTGAAGAATCCATTCCGAAAACATCTGTTTCCGCGAAGACCTCATGTCCCCTGGTGGAACGACCCTTGTCATTCCGTCATTCGGGTGATGTGAAGAGCGTTGCGGAAATTTAAGGGTAGTCCATCTCCGGAAAAGCTCACCACATATCGGATTGCTAGAGCGAAAGCGCGCAAAACCATCAAAGAATCCTGATCCACCACCTGAAAAGAGTTTCTAAATACCATTAAGAGAACAAAATCGTCCACTAAAGTATGGGAGTCAATCCGAAAGATATCTGAAAAGTATTCTCGAGTCCAATATCTGGACTCAATTATCAGGGTAAGGTTCTCACCAACAACAGAGAAATGGCAACAGTGATGGCTAAATACTTTGCTGATCTAACATATACAGCAAATTGTGATCCTGATTTCGCGAGGAAAAGGGAAATAGCAGGGAGCACATTCTTAGACTTCCGTTCCACCAACTGGGAACCCTACAACTCTTCCTTTTCTATGTGGGAACTCTAGCGACAACCCATGACCCTACTCCTAGTCCTAATTCTATTCACTGAGATTCTGAGACAAATCAGCCTAGAATCGAAAGAATACCTTCTGTTTATCTTTAATCTTTCATGGTCCGAGGGAGTATTCCGTAATTCCAGGAAGGAAGCAACTCAAATTTCTCTACTAAAACCAGGAAAGGACAAAACGGCTATCAGTAATTATCCAAGTAACGCCTTGACGAGTTGCGTCGGTAAAACTGGAGAGAATTATCAACCGACGTCTCGTCTGGTACCTTGAAAGGCATAACCTTCTGTGTCGATGTCAGTGTGGTTTCAGGAAGTTTCATTCAATTCTGGAACAACTTCTCCTGGAAAAAGGAATTCAAGATGCCTTCGTTCGAAGGCGACATGTCGTCGGAATATTCTTTGACATCGATGAGGCTTATGATACTACTTGGCGTCATGGCATTTTAAAACAACTGTGCCTGGGGTTTAGAGGACATCTTCCTCCTTTTTGGAACAGCCTTTCTTCCGATACAGAATTGGAAGAGACCTCGGATCGCCTCCTTCAAGAGAACGGTGTTCCTCTAGGCTCAGTCCTGAGTGTGACTTTATTTGCAGTGGCCATTAATAGTATAACATCCGCTGTAAAGAATCATGTACAAAACTCTTTTTGTTGACGACTTTGCTATCTTTTGCTCATCGCAGAATGTCGTATGTGCGGAGCGACAAATTCATCACGTCCTCAATAGATTATACCACTGGTTAAAGACGACTGGCTTTCTTTTCTCTGCTGAAAAAAACACTGTTATTTTCAGTAGGAGACCAAGTCTCCTGCCAGAACCACACTTCACTTTGGGGGACAACGTTCTTCTAAAATTCTATCCTTCTGTAAAATTCTGAGGTATAATCTATGATCAGAGATTTAATTGGATTAAACATGTTACAGACCTAAGAGCGAGAGCATTATAGTTTCTCAATCTATTGAAGTTCCTGAGTAGCAGGGAATGGGGATCTGATCGCTCCTCCTTGCTCCAGTTTTATCGAGCATTGATAAGATCTCAGATCGATTATGGCTGCGTTGCATATAGCTCTGCTCGTGCAAGATATTTAAAGAAGTTGGATAGTGTCCATCATGCCGGAATCCGACTAGTTACAGGAGCCTACCGTACTATTCCCATTCCGAGTTTGTACGCCGAGAATGGCGAACCATCTCTTTACCTCCGGCGGCAATTACTCATGCTACGACACTTTTGCAACTTTTACTTTACCCGACAATCTGGTACACAACGCAGCATTTCATCCTTTCTCTTCTTCCATCTGTTTCTACAACAACAGACTTAGAGCAACCAAACCATTTGGATATCGCTCCAAACAAATTTTAGAAACCTTGATTATACGCACACCTAATGTCTTGAATCAAGGTTTCAGTAAGACTCCTCCTTGGGCTTTGCACAAGCCGAAGATTATTTTCGATCTCCTGCTTCATGACAAGAAGAACACTCCAGCTGTGATGTTGAGGGTATATTTCTAACTAATCCTGGACAAACACCGGTCCTATATTCCTGTGTTTACAGCGGTACGAAGCAGGCTGATTGTCGGCTGCTCCGTGATGTTCCGCCCTGTGTCCTGTGGCTACCGTCTTGACGACATGTGCCGCGTTTACACCGCTGAGTGCTACGCCATATTGAGAGCACGGCGATCAACAAAGTGCTCCCGCGGATCAAGTTTCCTGATTTGCTCTGATTCTCTAAGTGCCCTTCAAGCAATCCAGACCGTGTATCCAGCTGATAAGCTGATCCAGAACATCCAGGATATGCTCTTCTCCCTCGAAAGTGACGGAAGGAACATTATGTTTTGCTGGATTTCCGGACACGTGGGAATCCGAGGAAATGAAGCAGACTTTTCTGCGAAGGCTCAAGAATCGAATTCCTAAAGGGGGTATCGTAAATTCCATAAAGACAAGGATTCTGAGTGAATGGAACAATGAGTGGTTGGCTGTTGAAGGGAATGTGCTCCGACTTATCAAATCCTCTGTTAAGTCATGGAGCAGTTCCTGTAGGCCAGCCAGGCGCGAGTAGGTCTTGCTGACCCGCCTGCGCATAGGACATTGTCCTCTCACTCTTCAGTATCTCTTGCTACTTGATGAACCCGTTTGTGAAGTGTGTAGCTCTTCTCTGACAGTGCGTCTCGTACTAACTGATTGCAGAAAATACACGAGAATACGGAGACAAATTGGTCTGGCTGCAAATTTACCAACAATTCTCGGAAATGAGGCGGATGATGTTAATAAATTATTAAATTTTATAAGTAGATCGGGGCTTTTCCCACAAGTTCTCGGGAGGGTTTATATTTGCATTCTTCTTTCCTTGTATTTTTCATTTCCGTAGTTTGAAAATTATAAGTTTCAGAATTTATTTAATTTTTGATATAATGTGTTGGGCAACTGTTTCCTTTCCTCTCATCTCTGTATTTGGATATTTGTTGAACTCAGGAGGGATTTTTTAAGTGGGTATTGTCGAGATATTCATCGAGTCCCACACACGGGGAAAAGTCACTATGGCTCTTCCCTATGTTGCGAAACTTCATTTTTTCCCACCTGCAAGGGCTCTAATGACCTTGATGTTGACGAGCCCTAAAACCCCACAAAAAATATTACTTACAGTATTATTTCCGATTNTTTTGGGTTTTTTTTTTTTTTTTTTTTTTTTTTTTTTTTTTTTTTAATATGTTTCTTCACGTGTCGGTTTTCTTTATCGACAATTCTAACGTCTCCATCCATTTCTATACATTAATGAAGTAATTAATTCGTTAGTTTCTGCGTGATGTAGGATTGGCTTCGTGACTACGAATACATTCGAGAATATGTGCACTCTTAAAGTCTCGGGTCGCATTCCATCACACGACATATCTACATTTAGAGGACAAAAGTGCTCTCATCAATATGTAACGTGTATGGTTCATACAATAGCATTAATAATAGACCCGGGTTGTATATTTATGGGTAGTCATTATGCTTGGAATATTGGCTAGATTAAACGTAGAAACAGGTGTAGTATCTAATAGAATTGTGGTGTGGTCGTGTCTATTACATGATCGCCCAATCTTACCTGGATTTTTTTGTGGGGTTTTATGGCTCGTCAAGGACATTAGAGCCCTTACCTGGATTTTAGAATGATGGGTAATGTTTTATAATGTATTCTCATTTATTTATGATATTTTTTTTCTATAACAAGTCAATCATATTTTTCATTTGCACAATTATTTTCGAAAAGAATGTTTTATCCACAAAAGCATGGTGTGGGTTCTCACAATATAAAATTCTAAAAATTATGGTAACATGAGCGACCTGTCATGTTTTTTAATGTTCTGAGTTTTTTTAATGAAAGAATAAAAATGAGTCAGTCGTGCAATGACTTTAACCTTCCTATTATAATTGATTTTATTTTAAGTATGCTTCAAGTACCAATCCAAATGACCTCAAGTCTATTTTTGTTACTTTTTCATCTCATTTTATTTTATAGAGTTTTTCAATCTCATTTTATAGAGTTTTAAAATCTGAAAATTTCTCGATTTTTACTGAGATCCCAAGTTCATAATTTGCTAAAAGATTATGGAAATAAAGAGGAATCAGCATAATTTTGTTTGAAAAATTTTACGCGTATTAATTTTTAAATTTTTTTTTAAATTTTAAATATGAACAATAATTTTAATTTTTTAAAGATATTTATTGTGTGGTATATCATATGAAAATATTCTGAAGAAAATGCTACTTAATTTTTGTAATAGCTTAATTCGGGACGGATTTATATCAATTTGTGCAAAGGCTAGTCGGCCCAAAATTACAGTATTTTTGCAATTCAGTCAGTCATAACTCAAAGAGGCACATTAATACAATAATATTGTATTCATATTCTTAGCAAGTGTAAGAATTGAGATGATTGGAGGATATGGTAAGAAAATTGAAAAAGTAAATCATTTGACATGGCAAGACTTGTCTAATACAATTTGTACCTTGAGGGACTAATATTTGAATGAAACAGTCTTGTAGGTCAGACTTATAGGTAAAGTCTTTGAAGGGACGGTTTTTCAATAAATTCTCATGTAATTTCTAATGGAATCAATTGAAAAAAACTTTCAATCGTGTCGTAAGTTTAATATAAGGACAGTTAGAAATTTGCCTGCCTTTCCGTACTATTCAGAAAGTTATTCCACGAGAACTGTCGCAAAATTCGACAACAAACCAATCTTCAAATAGAGTACTATAAATTAAACGATTTGCAGTTTTTAATACCTAATTCATGTATTACTGTTATAATGACTATTTTTAATATAAACAGAATGTGATGTTATTGAAACAGAAAGTTTCATAAATGGCTATGTGCTTGACCAGCGCCTGATTCGCTCGTTCTTGAGGAGGCAATTCACGGTCACTTCGATCGGAGTAATGCGGCGCTGCGTGGAGCGGACAAAGAACGATTGAAATTTAGGTGGCCATGCACGATCGCTCTAAGCTGCCAAACGCCCGCCGTGAAGTCTTCCCGAAGAAGTTACTGGTTTTTCAAGTCTACCATTTATATTTGTGAACTCCAGAATTGGAAATTATCAACCCACACTAAAGTCGCCTTAAAACGAGGATAGTATCTCAAAAATTAGTTCAGTCATTAGTTTAATTCTTTCTTGTTAAGAGTTAAAATTATAATAGTTATAAAATTTTAATAGTTATTAAATTATAATAGTAAAATAGCTATAATAGTTAAACATTAGTTTAATCATTTATTTAATAATTTTTAATTTCATTTCTCTGTAATATGTATTTTATTGTACTTCCTTATATTCTACCACCGGGTAAGAACTACCCATTTGCAGCTTAATAAATTATATTAATAAATGAAATCACCTCTAAGGTTCATGGGTTAACACAAGTTGAATGAAAATGGTGGACGTCGTACTGCGCGTGAAAATTGGGGGCCTCGGGTTCGATACCCGGTCCCATCACATATTTTCATTCAACATTACACGATGATGGTGGTGTGGTTAACTGCAATTTTAGGGATTTATGCATGTATATTTAAGTAAATAAGAAATACTGGATGTGTCATTTACTGCTTTCACGAAACAGTAGGCCTCTGATTGGTTCTCGTATTTTCTATGACTGCTAATTTCGCATGGCGCTCCTAGTACCATATTATTGTGAGTATCTTTCGTGGGTTGAGTATCATTTTTTAATGTTACCTCAACATTCTTTCCTGTGTGTAAAAATGTAAGAGCTGATAAAATTCCAAGTCACTGCATCATTACAATCTGCGTATTGAAACGTTTTCTCCTTTACGTGCTATCAATGTTTCTTTTTGTTCTCTTTACTATCCCGACCTATGAAATATACTCTCGAGATCTATCAGCATTTCACGATATCCCTGTTCTAAAATCTTGACGCCGGTGAAACTGATTCTAACCACATATTGACTCAAATATGAAATATTTTGGACAAAAAATCTTAGCTAAGGCAACTGATTTGTGTGTGTGGATGTTTCTGGAGCTTTTCGCTTTGTTGCAGATATGGCTCGTGAGTCGCCGGCGGACAGTCNGGAGGAGGAGGAGGAGGAGGAGGTGGGAGCAACGTCGAGATGAACCACATGAACCACCATCCGCTGGCTCACCACCCGGCAACGACGGGTGGAAACGGCGGGAGCAGTGGTGGTAGCATGCAACTGGATCCCGTACGCCATGAAGCGTTTCAGCAGCAGATCATGCAGGTGCGTTCTCCTATTTGCTAGAACACTTTTTACAATAAATTTGATTTCTGAAATTGAATTTTTTTTTTTTTTAGAATGCTGTCTTTCTCTTTCAGTTTTTTCTATGGGCACATCACTGTCTGTTGCTTGAGCTAATTTCACTCATGTATTACATTGAACACCTTTTTATTGTCTTCTTCAGTTTATCTGACGTAATGTGTGATCAATTTTACTAATCAGTTTTATCCCCTTTTGCCTACGTACTTTTCTGGAGAACCCCTCTCCTCGCAGGGCAGTTTGGGTGATTGTCAAACAAATTTTTAATTTATGGAATGTGAAACATAATGAAGACTCTCTTGAAAACGTATCGAAAGTTTAGACCCAAGTATTTTGCGTTAACTTATTATGGATGAGAAATAATCTATCAATTAACTATTTTTTAAATTGATGCTAAACACTGTTAATTTCATTTCTCCTATTGTTAATTTTCTCGTCATGTTAATGTATTACATACCTCATTTTAGTCCAGAGCTTCAATAATACTATTCAATCTTATCAGGATTCGAATCCAGCAGTAATTCGGTAATCTTTGATTCAGAAGGTCGCGATATTAAATTGACTTTCCAATTACCAATGTTAGACTGCGTATTCGAAGTTTCTTTCGTATTGTGCCTTAGAAAGTACTCATATTTCGAACCTACTTCTAGGGAGTTCAAATTTTTTTTTTCTTCAGGAGCATATATTTTTTCTCTGCTGCATACACTCTTCGAAATTTTTACGAGAGGATGGAACTTTTTGATTCCTTACATTATAATAAACGTCACTGTTGAAACCAGCGAGTGAAGTTAGATTTCCCATGGGCGTTAATTCTTGAGAGCAATCTTTCAGTTAAGAGCTAGATCTTGTTTTTCTCTCAGGCGTTTTAAATTCTATTCTCGAGCTTCATGCGGGACTTCGAATCGATTAGTTTGAAAGGGAAATGTTATTTCATCATGTTATGCTGGAAAACCCAGCGTATAAGGAGTAGCTCCTGGAATATCGGCAAATCAGCAGGTAGCAGCAAAAACTGTTTTAGTTTTTTTAGTAGGCTATGTTACGCAGCAGAATTTTGATATACATTAACACAAACTACAGCACGTACACTCTTAAAATTCCGTTCAGATCTTAATTGCGTTTTGAACGTTGAAAAGAACCATTTTATTTAATGATGGAAATTCAAAATGTTATTATCCTTACACCTGATATGACTATTCTCGTCCCCACTCCTACCTATTTTAAACTCCCGTATACCACAGTTATGGGCCTCCGGTAATCCTACAGGATATAGCTTATTGTCTCATTTCGGTCTAGGATTCTAGTTGTACTTTTTTCAATATTTCCAAAGCTTATACTGTTTGATTTTTGATAGAGTATATAAAAAGTCATACCCTCCAGAAGCGAAATGAACGAAAAATACCCGCGGTAAAGGTATAAAAAATATCTCAAATTTGATTGAATAGTAATGTGTCTCGTGTTTAGAATTTTGATGGGGCTGAGGAGTGAACATGATGTCTAGGAGGATTCGAGAAAGAATAGTCCCAAATTGACAAAATTCACGCGAGCCACGCTGTGGATATTCTGCTAGTTTATTTAACATTGCTGACAAATTATTTTTTAGTTAGTTTGAATTAAGATGTGCTTGTCAACCCTTTATACGTTGACGCATTGTTTCTATGTCGGTACACACAAACTTGTATCACTCTGCTGTGGGCCTTAGCATGGATTAGGTTGACTTCTACACGATACTTTTCCTAAGAAGCGATCTCCTTATTTTCTCTCACAATCTTTGGATCTTCAGATATTTTTGTCACTATATTTCAATTAATAAAATGTTCAAGCGACTACCTCTGAACCTATTTTATGCAATGTTACTTTATATGGATTGCATAAAATATTGTTTTCTGTATTAAATAAACTCCATTGATTTTCCATGTATACTTAATGTTCCTCGTTATTTTTGCATGATATTACCATAAAAAATAACTTACATAATACCGGAGGAGTTCTTTTTTTATTAATTGCCTCGCTGTGAATATTGATAAAGTACCCTCACCTCTCTTCATCCACTGATGAGGCTCACGCGACCACTGTACTGTAATTACTAGCTCTTGACTCCTGAAGAGGTGGAAAGGAAGAGAGAGGGAGTGTTGGTTACTGCCCCACCTCTCCATCCTCTGGTCTCCGCCATAGGTCACAGGTCACGTTGCCCCCCAAAAAGGTCAGGGGTAGCGCCATGCGACGAAGAGGGGAGCTGGCGGTGACGGACTCACGCGATGTGTTACTCCAGCCATGTTATTTTCCTGCCGTCGTCAGTTTCTTTCGGGTGCCCTTGGGTCCTTCGTTTGGCGATCTTCATTCGAGTTCCCCTCGAGACTTTCATTCTCTCAGTGCACTTTCCTGTTTCCCTATCTCTTCGTCTAGGAATCCGAGCATCATCTGGTCTCAACTAGGACTTACACATTTATGTGCATAATTTTATTTTTTATTACTCTACTGTTAAGTTTGTATGAATGGTATTTGAAGGGCCTCTTAAAAGAAACTGAGTCGGAAGTTTTTTCTTAAAATGCTGGCGGGCGAGTCATAGAAAATCGGTAATCTCGGGTAAAGGAAATTGCTTTTGCAGTGTAACACTACAAATAACGATGTTAGTAAATAATGTTGAGGAAGTAAATAGTGTTGTAACGACGTCGCGGTAATACACCCTGATGGAGGCGTGGGCGGTATTTTTGCCTGCCCTCAGCTGGAGCCCCAAGGTTTCTCAACCCACAGAGAGGAGGGAGTGAAGGCGACCCCTGTATGCGGCGCCAACTGTACTCAGATAGACACAAGTGGCTACTGGCTCCTAGCCACACAAGTACGTCTGCTCGCTGGAGACATAATAATAAATTTGTTCTACTTAGTATGTAATACGGTTTAGCACACTTTCACCTACCAAATTGCTTTTTTCGGTTCCCCGTAAGAAATACAATCGAGAAGACTATTTTTGTTGAGCGTGTAGGGTCATGGAATCATTATTTTACGAACCGGAAACTCTCGGTAAAATGGATTGGAAGAAGGTTCTGCAAATTATAGCACCTCTGGGTTTTTGACTGTATAATTCGCACAGTTATGGTGTCATCAGAAAAACTCATAAATGATGTTGGTAGGTGTGTGTATGTTTATATATTTCGTCGCATTTATTCGGGAGGTCTTGTCCAGTAATTTGTCAAGTTTCCACAAATTACTGTACTCACTGAATTTTAGTGTCAACACAAAATTAAAAATGTTACTCTTTATCGTGGAATAGGTTTTCAATGCTCGAATTTATAGTTTGTATAATTGTCAGAAAATGCGTAAAATATATTCTCCTGTGTCATTTTTAAGACCTTGCAAAAATATGATTAATTCACTTATTCGCAGCAAAAAAAATATTTTTATTAGGTGTAGGCGGAACAATTACAGAAATTCTACAAAAATTTATTCTAAATCTTCGACTTCGTGGGTATGGTAAATTATGAGCGAATTTATTTTCATTTTTTGGTAGTTGACTAAGCATGTTCATTTTTTATATTTTTTGTTACCCTGATTTGTTATAATGTATGAGGGGTTTTTGTCTGTGTAAAGTATAATTCAGCTGTGGAAATCTAAACCATTGTATAGGTTCATTTCGTAAAATTATGTTATTCTATTTTTGCTCTTGGAGCATGTTCGCGCCTGCCGTGTGATTGTAATAATCACCATTACGTTTTGTGTAATTTTTGTAAATTCGCTGATGGTGTAAAGAAGGGGGGAAAAGATCAAAATTGAGAAAATGTGTTATTCATAATCATTTATTCTTTTGCTACGATTTCACTGTTTTATGAAGACATGAAGCATCAAAAACTTATCGTTCAACTAGTGAGTAATAAAAACTTTCCATATACAGTATACATGTAATGCACCTTTCTAATTTTGGACTTACCCTTTTTTAACGCCTGCAAACGAACTGAATTTATTGTTTTTCTTCGCAATGATTACTTAATTATGAGTTCAACGTAATTTTTGAGAAATGTAACACAAAGTGAGTAATAATTTTATAAATTTTTGTCAGTCATATTTAAATAAGGCGTCTTCTAATGATTGCGTCTTTTGCAGCTTAAGAAGCAGCAGCAGCTTCAACAACAAATTCTGCTGCAGCACTTCCAACAACAGCAACAACAGCTGGCTGAGCAGCATGAACAACAATTACGCCAGCACCTCAAGGTGAGGATATAAAACATGGTCTTAAAAAGCAAACATTTTTCTCCCAGTAGGATCGCAAGTGCATTTTAAACCCAACTGTCCTGTCTAATGTAACCAAATACCTCGGAAGATAGGAAGGACCGTATGAAGTACCATCTCTGGTGAAAAAATTAACTACCACGCATAGTCCATTGTTTCTCAAAGATTGAATTGCAAGACAAATCGTGTTGGGATGCTGTACGGACGTAAATACCCCATATGTACCATATATTCAAATCAGTGTGATGACACTATGTCACTCATACCAATTGCGACGCCAGCTGTAGCAGTACATCTGTCGCCACCCATGACAGTTCATAATGATCGGCTCATACCGTGGCCAACAGCCGTCGCTTCATTCCGGTTGTCGTTGTATTCCGGAACAGAATGGACAGGATTTTATCCCCATAGAAACACACTAAAAACAATACCATATCATTCGAAAGATATATAGCACGACACAGGTTTTTTCGATATCTTAACGATCATCCCTGCCGTAATCTATCCTTAATCGAGAATTCTAAAAATCACCAGCTAACTGTGCATTAAACTGTTATTAAACTGTCAATTATTGCTTTGTCCTGTGCAAATCATTTTTATTATAAGAATTTATAATATTTTTTTTATTATAAGAAGTATTTAGACATGAAGCTTGAAGTCCAAACCAGTTATGTTTATGTCAAATAAACAAATCATTACAAATTCATTTTGTGGCATAGCATGGGGGAGAGTGGAGGATTTCAACACCCAGACTATCCTCCCCCCTCCCCCAAATTTTTTAAATCTTATATTATGAGATAGAACTTGAAACACACATAATAAGTGTTTCTTTGAGTGGTTTGAAGGGTCTACAGATAGGTTAAAAATGCATTTTCAGCATCATATTTTAAAAATATTTCCATTCCCTCTGGAGTGTAGTCAGCCCCCGAAATAAATTCCTCACTACTACACTCTTAATTCCAATGTTTATATTTTGGTAATTTCTTGTTTATATATTTTTGAGTTCTGTGATTCTTTTTGGTATTTTAATTAGTTATTATTATTAATGCTAGGATAACATTGTGATAAATTAAATGGTGAATTTAAATGCTGACATTCGTTATAAGGTAAAAGAAGTAAGTAAAATTGTGAAACTCATGGTACTGTCTGTATTCGATGCAAGACCCATGGGAGAAAAAAAATAGGTTAAGAAAGAATGAAGTCGATATGAAATTGTAAAATAAAGTTGTGCGGAATGTTGAGAATAGTGCATTGATGATCAGCAGCTGTGGGAGCAGCAGAAGCAGCTGGAGGAGGAGCGGGAGCGGAGAGAGAAGGAGCGACTGGAGGCCCTAAAGAAGAAAGAGAAGCATGAGCAGAGTGCTGTGGCATCCACGGAAGTGAAGCAGAAGCTGCAGGGCTTCCTCCTCAACAAGAAGCAGCAGCGGGAACAGCAGCAACAACAGCAGCAGCAGGTGGCGGTGGGATCTCTGCCTCCGGGAGCTCTGCCCACCAATGCGACTCAGCCACAGCCCTTCCGCAACTGGTGAGTCAATGACGTGCAGCTGCAAGTAAATAAACATAAATCAACATGCTTATCACCTACACAGCCATTGTTTATGTGCATCTAGTGGAAGTGTATGAACTGTGCACAGTGGTCAAGAGATTAGATCTGCTATCACTTCCTTTTTCGTGGGTAAAGTCTTCTTCAATGATAGAAAGTCTCCCACTCAGATAGTCAGCCTCTGTTGAGGACAATTGCCAGTTGATCGGACTAAGTGGGATGAACATTAGTACCCAATCTCGCTTGATTGAAATTCTCAGAAATCCCATGCTCTAGTATAAATTATGATAAATTTCATCCCTAATCTTCCATTACAATACAACTTATTTTCTTGCCTATGATAGACAAATAAAACAAAATTTGAATCATGCTTCTGTGCTATATACTATGTATCTATTCTACCCATACACTTTAGTGAACAACTATCTCGGTGGAACGTTGTA
Source organism: Laupala kohalensis (assembly GCA_002313205.1). NCBI lineage: Eukaryota > Metazoa > Arthropoda > Insecta > Orthoptera > Trigonidiidae > Laupala > Laupala kohalensis. The sequence goes on along the minus strand of NNCF01128653.1, from coordinate 84,416 downwards.
CACAAGTTGTTCAAATTTTGTTATATTCATCTGCTTTAGACAAGAAAAATTAACTGTCACTGTTTGATAAGTATTTAATTCTATTGCAGTATGAACTAGGAAATAGGATTTCCTGGTTCCAATTAATTCTCTTAATTGCGATTGTTAAGTTATAGCTGGCATCCAACTCAGCTCAGAGAAATAGGGAAAGGAATCCATTTGGATAGTCCGACTACCCAGATGGCAGTTTTTCTATCTTCGACAAAGTCGAACTACACACCTAGAAATGTGACCCTTTGCAATCTGATAACTGAACCAAAACACTTTTCAATCTGATAACTGACTAACACAAAATCTGATGGATCTAAGACAATGGATTACTTTTAAATAAAAGTAAATAATATTACACACAGCATATTATTTTAAGTGTGAGAGTACTATATTTTTAATACTCTTCCACAATATACAAACTACTTGAACTTCAAGAATATGTACAAATTAAAAAACAAAGGATTTGAGAAAAAAGTAATTTTATGTGAAAAGAAGTCTTAAGATGATGTAAATATATCCATCCAAACATTTTCCTGAGTTTTTGGAATTGGAATTGATCAAACCAGGAAGAAAATACTTGAATTTTCTTCCTGGTAACTAAAGAATTGAACTGCCAAACTCCATGTCATTAGCAGTTATTAAGAGGATTATGAGGGTCTATTATTAACATAAATTTGTGAACACCATTGACCATCTATTCAGTTCGCTTGTACTCAAAGTGTAGATTATGAGCAATGTGTGCATATCAACAAATAAAGCACCCCAGGTAAATAACCATCGGCTGGGATTAGATAATTGTACTGAATGACATCTGTACCAAAATGCAACTTTTGTTGCTTTGTGCAATTCAGAAAGACATATAATATGTTTTACTACAATATTTTCACTTTTTAGCTTTATTACAAGAAAATTGGTAAAATTTCACAAAAATAGTTGTTTATTCTAAAACTTTTCTAGATTCCTAATATTTCTCATGTTTACTGTGTTACATTTTTTAAGAAGACTCATCTGAAAATGTATTGCATAGGAGTGTCGTGCAACCTCCAGTGCAAGGAAACGAGCCCAGTCCTTCAGAGCCTAGCTTATCAACTCCCCATCCGTATCGCTTGCCCATTCTGGGCAAGTACAATGAAGACTTCCCACTCAGGAAAACAGGTGAGCTCATTCTTGTGCATGATACTTTGTCCTGTGTTACTTATTTAGGAATTGGAGAACAATGGTGTAATAATATGACGTGATGTTGAGACACTTCTTTATATATATATATAAGTGTGTGTGTGTGTGTGTG
>NNCF01128653.1:0-82947 GCA_002313205.1 Laupala kohalensis | reverse complement strand
ATATATTTATATAAATATATATATATTTATATATAAATATAAAATTGCAAAAGAAATTGAATAACAAATCTTTTAAAAAAATTTCTTTAAAAAACATTTATGGTTCAAATAGACATATTAAATGTTTAAAATATATAAAAATCAAATCATATTGAGTAAATCATGGATGTCAAATGAATACAAATTTTGAGCAAAATTTGTATTCATTTGACATCCATGATTTACTCAGTATGATTTGATTTTTATATATTTTAAACATTTAATGTCTATTTGAACCATAAATGTTTTTTAAAGAAAAAATTTTTAAGATTTTATTTTATTTTTTGCAATTTCCTTTTTTCAAAACTAAATTAGATTTATCAATTTGAAACTTCATACTGCAGCTGTTTATAATCAGATTCTTTAAATTGTGTGTATATTAAAAGATTCTTTAAACTGTGTGTATATTAATAATGTATTTTTATTTTGTTATCTTTATTAATTGCTTGTGGTATTTGAGTAGAATGTTGTTACTGATATGTAAATGCATGGTGTGATGCCTAAAGCCACCTGTCAGAATTATTCAACCACTTAATTTTCTTAAACAGTTACTTGAGCAAACTCTCAATATCAGGAATATATTTTTCCTCTCTTAGAACACCAGGTCCTTATTTGTGTTAGACTCAACATTTCCATCTCTAATCATGCATCTAATATGCATTTTATTGTAATAATAACAAAGAATGTGTGCTTCGTCATTTGATCCCATCCACAATTATTCTTGTTTGCATCCGTGTGACATTATGATGCTCCTTCTATGTAACATGTCAGTTGTTTTAATAATGTAACTAAAAATTGATATAAGTGTGTGCCCGTTAATTTTTTTCTTTTAGTAAAACTATGCTTGTTGCATAAATGTTCTAAAAGTACTAATGAAGAATGTTATTTTGATGTCCATTTACTTATGGTAACTAAATGAATATTAATTGTAATGTAAGTATTTTATAAAAAATAATAAGGGTTCATAAAGCAATATTTTGAAAATGTGCAATAACTAAGAAAATGGTGCCTCCTAATGTAAAGATAAAAGAGTATAAAATAAATTAATGAATTGAAAATATATCAAACTATAGTAAGATTACCAATGAAGCATATGAGCAAGGAGCCAATACTCTAAATTGTGTGGCTAAAGAAAGTAAGCAGTTATAATTGTAATTGGGAACACTGTCCCAAGAGCACCTTCTAAAAATTTTAAAACTTATCATTCTAGAAATATAGGTACAATTTATGAAATGTTCCAACTTAAAATTAGAAATAAATACAGAAAAATGTATGCTTTTGAGACTTGCAAACAATGTCAGTTGGTAAATGAAACACTTTTCTCAGTGATTTTACAATTTCTGTAAATTTAGCATTTTAAGAGTTTCATCATAAGGATTAGAGATTTCCATCGGAAAATGCAAAAAAATATTCCTTGTCTAGAAGTAATAAGTTCTTATCAAAATTGTAATTTGATTCAACTCTTGAGGCCAAGGGATATGAGGAGCTTTGGAAATTAGATTTGATTTTAATGTTCTATTATGCCTCTAAATACAAAAGGCTATGATAATGTGTACTAAGTTTTCTCAAAACTTCAGGATTGAGTAAGTTGCCATTAGCAGGCAATTAGCAGGGGAGGCCCAGGCCACCTCCAAATTTTAAAATTAATTGTTTTGAAAGTACTTTGTATGTAAAACATGTAGTTAGCTTATTACCATTTTTAACTAATTAAACATTAATTACGCAATTGAAAAAATTCAAAATATTTAAGGACGAATCACTTCAAAGTTAACATTAATAAATTTGTGATGAGAAGTATGAACCCCATCATGAAAATAAATTTCTGGAAATGCATGGCCAAACTTTTAAGTAATTCTTTTTCTTTAAATCTTTTTCTATCACCCCTAAGTTTTCTTGTTTGTTGATGATCTGAAAATCATACATGTGCGACAGATGTAGTTTTTCATAAAAAAGAGATGTTATCAACACAAAATTTATTGACTAGATGACTAAGGAAAAGAATATTCCATAACTTTTCTTCACCTAAAAGGATATTTTTTCTTTATAGATACTAAGACCATTTTTCATCTGTGAGTGATATGCGTTTGATGTTTGGTTATATTTCAAACAAAAGTTTAAGTAAGGAAAGGCTAGTTGAATATTTCTGTCTAGTCGGCTATAGGCTCGCTCCATCATGGAGATGAAACCTTATATCCCCGCCCTCGCTCTGCAGCTTCCGAGCCTAACCTGCTCAAAGTGCGCCTCAAGCAAAGAGTGATCGAGAGGCGTGCCAGCCCTATTACCAAGCGCAAAGACAGGGTGCTTGCCAACCTGAAGAGGAAATCTCAACTCGCAAGTATGACAACAATTGCCAGATCATTTTCAGTACTGGATTTTGCTAGATGTTTCTAAATGTCATTAAATACATTTTAAAGATGTCATTCATGAAGATAATGGTCTAGGAAATATTTGGCATTTTCAACGAGTAAAAGATTGGGTGAAATCTTTGAAAGGATGTAATGTAACAAAATTCTCAAAATCAATTCATGTGAATCAAAATTATTTCCCAATTACCCTTGAAAAGCTTATAAAGGCACTATTTATAATTATCTGATAATGAAAATTTTTGTTTATTTGTGCAATGATTTTTGTGTGTGTGCTAATTATTGTTTGCATGGATTGAAGTTTAGTGAATAAATGTTTAACAGTAAAAGCAGCATGTTAGCTTGTGTTAAACTGGTTTCATGAGCATTAATCTGAATAGTTCATTTGTTTTAGACATTACTATATATGTAATATTTATTTTACAGATACGTCCAGCAGTAATCCTGATTCGGGTCCTAACTCTCCTCCTAGTGTTGTTGCTGCTCAAGCCTCCCCCACTGCTGGTCGCAATACTCCCATCCAAGAGGTATGTTTATTATTATTTACAATAATTTATAATATATTCTGAGTATCCCAGTTATATCTATCATGTTATTCTGGGATGAAATAATTATAATTACAGTCAAATTTTTCCAGAAAGCAATTTTATCCAGGGCCCCTCAGTAAGGTCAATACTATTTGGTTCCACCCAACTTCACCTCATAATTTATATTCCTAACTTAGTATGAATAATATATTTGATTAGCAGACATTTAATGATGCATGAAATTAACTATCCATGAAATCCCATCCTGGCCCGGGTTTTTCTCCGTTTTTCCTTCGGGTAGAGGTGGATTTCTTATACAGGTTCTCTAGACTTTGTCTAGGGATGTGTTTATTGTAACAATAAATCATGAATTTAGTGTTTTTTCAACTCTTATGATTTTTTAACACTATACTCAGAATAATCTATAGTTCGATAATACCTTGTACATGTAAATTTACAAACATATTTGCATTAAATTACAAACATATTGACATTATATATGTATTATAACTCGCAGCTAACTTTTTATCTTATCTAGGAACTTTTGCTGAAATTTTTGAATCTGCCTCTGCCTTAGGGCCCTTGATTGGAATTGATGGGATGGTCCTTTGCTTGCTTCCGGAGAGTAAATTAGTTTATTGTCCTCCACGTGGTCATACGCAGTTTATACTGGTTTTTGACAATAAATTTAAAAAAACTACTAATTGGATAAATTTTAAACAGTAGGATGACTTCTTAGTTGATATATGTACTCATAACATACATTTATGTTGAACTTTGGTGTTATTCTTGAATTTGTGTGCATTTTCAGGAAGGAGAAGTGTCTCCATATGGTCCTTTAGCTTCAAGTAGCCAACAAGGTTCAATGAGTGATCTATCTCTGTACAGTAGTCCCTCCATGCCAAACATCTCTTTAGGGCGACCTCCTGCCCTCTCAAATTCCTCTGTAAGTTTTATATTTGTTAGAAGATTTTTAGTATAATAATACGAAATGTTGCTTCATTTTCTTAAGAAATATTTCCTGTACATTATTGGAGTAGAACTTAGTGAGGATTATTTTGGGTGTTTTTTAGTCTGATGGAGGGAAACTTGCTCCTGTATCTGAGGCTGAAGTACGGGCAGCTTTTACAGCTCGACTTGGTATGCCATTAACTGGCCAAATGTTGGCTGGAACATTGCCCTTCTACCCTACTTTGCCAGGTACTAGAAAACTTTTGTATTTTGAAAATTATGTATTTATCTTTTACTTTTTGGCTTTTTAAAATGTAATTTTAATTTCTACTATTAACAGAATTCTTAATACAAGGCCAAATCTTTTCCCAATGAGAATTGGAATTTTTACAATAGATCCCATGGATTTCTTTGTTGACAGTTTGCTGTGCCTTTCAACTTTGTCTTTGTTATTCCAAAAATATGAATAATTTATCAATACACTATTTTCTTAGCCCTTTTGATAATCTCACATTGGACATATGAATCAATTAACTTGCTGAATGTTGGAGTGCAACTACTTCATTTAACTCATAATTATTCAGTGAGTGTGTGTAAAAATTTTACTTTGATTGACATGATTAATTCTGGATATTCCAGTCATTGATGGTGAATATAGCAATCCAAGTTCTCCAAACTACATCCACAAGCAAATGCAGTCTCTGGAACAGGGTCATTCTCGGCCTAGTAGTGGTGTGTGTGTTTATCCTGGGGCACCAATCACCGATACACAGGTGTGCACCTTTCTCATGATTCAACCAGATATATTATATTAGGATCCTGATTGAAAACACTCGACTTAGATGAACAATGAAAAAATGTCATTATAATGAGTGTCATGTTTAGCTTAGGATGGGAGTGAGGTCTCCTGAAAACATGTTTTTTTCATAATGTAAATTGACTGACGTTGTGTGGTGGAAACGAGTGTACTGTAATTTATTGTATTATGAATACTTAATTGTGTAGAGTTTCTTAAGAAAATCATGAAAAGCATTATAAACCAATTATTATACTAAGTGTAATTAGTATTTCTATTTGTTATTGTAGTTACAAAAGATAAAAGTGCTTGGCAAACTATATACCCATAAATGATTAGTTGTTCAAATTTGAATTTTTTTGTTATGGCAGGTGGCTCATGCACGTCTCAACAAGCGACCACTTGGCCGCACACAGTCGGCCCCCCTGCCATTGGGTCACCCGATGCTGCAAGGCAACAGTAGTTCAAGTAGTGCAGGCTTTGGGCTGGCACCCACTCATGAGGACTACATGACGCAAGAGAAACACTTTGAACAACAACAACAAGCACACAATTTCCTTAAACAGGTGAGATCTGAATAGAATGTCATGTTTTAAATCGGCGGTGGGGGGGGGATAGAGGCAGCACTAGAAGAGGGTTCAAGATGTATAAAACCTTGTATGAATGATTTTGAATCATATTTCTGTCTAAAAAAGGATTTTTAAATGGCTATTAGTATAAATGTTAGGAAAATGTAAATTAACACATTCAAAATCTATCTTCTTACACAATGTGACTTGTAAAAAATTATTTTATTTTCTGGGATTTATCGCATGTGAGACTCTTTTCCCCCAAATCTGCATTCATTGAAAGTTGAAAGACTGAATAGAGCGTACAATAATTAAGTGATGTAATATCAAGGAATAACTTTTACTATATGCAAATGCATTACTGATTAGTCCCATCCTAGCCCGGGTTTTTCTCCATTTTTCCTTCGGGTAGAGGCGGATTTCTTATACAGGTGCTCTAGGCTTTGTCTAGGGGCGTGTTTATTGTAACAATAAATCGTGAATTTAGTGTTTTTTCAACTCTTATGATTTTTTAACACTATACTCAGAATAATCTATATTTCGATAATACCTTGTACATGTAAATTTACAAACATATTTGCGTTAAATTACAAACATATTGACATTATATATGTATTATAACTCGCAGCTAACTTTTTATCTTATCTAGGAACTTTTGCTGAAATTTTTGAATCTGCCTCTGCCTTAGGGCCCTTGATCGGAATTGATGGGATGGTCCCTTGCTTGCTTCCGGAGAGTAAATTAGTTTATTGTTCTCCATGTGGTCATACGCAGTTTGTACTGTTTTTTGACAACAAATTTATTATTATTATAACATTAAATCTTTAATGTATTGTATTCATGTGTGTTAGTCTTGATTACTCCATTTTTTATCGTGATTTTGAAAGCATCTGAATGAAACCTTGATCTCAAACTTTAAGAGAATCTGAAAATTAGGATAATAGATACAGTAAAAACTTATAGATGTGCCTGTATATATAAAATGACTGTATAATACATAATGAAAATATGTGTTATACACATATTATTCTAGTTCAATGAATATCACTGGAGATCTGAGTAATCTTGGGATTACAATGGCTTGCAAAAATAATTATAAATGCTTTCTTCTGTCCTTTGTGAATAAAACAAACTAAAGACCATACTAGTGAATGACACCCTCAGTCTCTATGAAAATTTCATATATTTTTCTCAAAGAGTGATAAGAAGCACTTTGCATATATTTCTTGTGAACCTATCTGTGGAAAAGATACATGATAAGTGGGGTCGAATGAAAATAGCTGGAAATAAACTCAGGATTTCCTGTTTTGATCTTAGAGGTGTTATCTGCTGCAGTACCCATTCAACTTCCACCACTGTACATTTCTGTCCAGGTCTGATAATCTGGAAGACCTGGAACACATCCCAATACTGGAGGTTAGTGAACACAAAGGGCACACATATAACAATCCTTAACATGTAGGTATGTGTGAAACTGGTACTTCAGTACATGCAGCATGTGTGCTGCGTATGTTCACTTATCCCATGAATCAGTATAAGCCCCAGTACTTCTGGATTTTCAGGCCTGGGTGGACAGTTGTGGAAGGCAAACAGATGGTGTAGCAGAGAACACCCCTGCAATCAAAGCAGAAGAAATTTGATTTGATTACCAGCTTGTTACTTTTTGCATCTTTCCTTAGTTATATTGAAAAAATCTTTGTAAATGAGATTAATCAATATAAGGGACAGGTTGTTTAATCTTGTGACATTTCAACTCTTTGAGTTCATGCTAAGAATATTTTCCAATTTTCAAAATTCTGGATGTAGCAATTTTTGTGGAACACTGATGTAGGAAAACTGGGGAATAATAAAAGTGAGTATATAAATGGTAAAATCAGAATCAAAAGCGACGACTTTACATCCAGGAATTGATGAGGTAGCAAAGTACCTATCAAGGTTTCACTGAGATGCTTGTGTGAGCCTAGTAGTCAATCTATAAGCCTAATAAATCCAATAATTTTTTTTTAGCATATTCGACAGACAGTCCTTACTCGAGTTGGTAGTAGGGGGCAGTCAGCTGGTGCTTTGCTGGATGAAGCTCATGAAAATGAAGAAACAGCTGAGGTTATTATTCCTGGCTAATATATTTCCAGTATTTACTAAAATGTTTATGGGCTATTGTGAACTCTCCAGAATAATTCAACTTATTTCTGCGAAACCTAATAAATCAACTAAAATTTTGATATTGAAGAAAAAGTGTGTGTGAATGTTCATTAATGCTTTACTATCAATGAATGTAAGCTTTTATGTACAAGAATAAGTAATCCAGGTGTTAAAACATTTCCTGAAATTTTTGTTAAAGATAAGTAGTTTATTTATGAAATGTTTCACATACCAACACTTTATTGACTTTTTAGATATTAACATAAAGATAAATTAAGTAAGATGAAGAAATTTTTCAATAAAACCTTCAAATTGATTAATAATATTGCATTACATGAGACAGCAACAAATTCTAATAAATTAATTCCTCTTCTCCAATCTCAATGTAAATTTTAACACGTCATTTGTATTCTGTGCTCAGGTGATTGACCTAACAGATCGCAAAGGGGAGGAAAGTGAGATTTCCAAGCAACAAAGAGATAGAGAACAGTTCTTACAACAACAGAGGGACCTTATGATGCGCCATACTTTGCAAGTCAGTGAAGGTGGGTTACACAATGATGTTGGTTCGTGGTTTCCAAAATGTGATCTCTCTTCTGACTTCGTCTGTCTAAAATATTTCTAATTGGGTTTTTGCTTTTGTGCTTATTCTTTAAATTATATGTTTGTATATATTTGTATTGACTGTGATGAACCTGTTTTATAACTTATTGACATCTGTAAATTTTCTGATAAATAAATGAAACAAATGAGATAATTTGTAAAAGTATACTTTTTTTTCCTATATATTTTTATTTAGCATAAATTTGTTTGTTTATTCTTTCTGGACTTCATGTCTTTATTTAACTATTTATTATTTTTCTACTGAATTTCTTAAAATGTGGTGCATTCCATAATCACCTCATATTTTTGTGTGAATTTGTTTTCTGTATCTCATTGATTCTCTAAATGTATAAAATATGACCGTCTTTGCAAAATGTAATGTTTTATATTTCTTCACTGTTGTTAATTGTGGAACCTCTGAAAGCACTATACTGAATGAGGAAAACTTTATTTTACTCATTAACAAAATTTTAGTTATTAGCATGAGATCATTTCTAAAAAATGTTAGTGCTGGCACAAAACAATGGTGTTGCAGAAAGAAATGTTTTTAATATTTTATTTACTTCTGTAATCATAAAGTGTTTATATAATTATTCACAACTTTCAAAATAATGATCGACAGGTGATCGTGTTTTTCTTCTTCTATTCAGTACTTTCCTATTAGAAGTGTTTTAATTTTTTGCAGCATTTTTATGATATATAACTCTCTCATTATTCATTTATTTATTTTTTATATTTGTTATTGTAAATGTCAGATCAGGTGTTTGTTTGCTTATTTATTAATTTGATATTTGTGAGGAATATAATTTACAGCTTCTTATGTTTCTGAATATACATTCTTGAGTGAATAGAGAAAAAGTGATGAGTGATGTTCCTTAAAATGTGTAAATTTTCTAATGCAAAACTACGATTTCAATACAACATAATTGAAAGATATGTTCAATATATTCAAGAACAGATTATTTTTTCTTCTGATATATGTATCTCATGATCTGGATGTGTTCATCTTCTTCCCATTTTTCAATTGTATGTTTGTGCCTTGACTGTCCTATTCCACCCATGAGAAATCCATTTGAAACTCTGAAATTGTGCTGCAACATAGCTGTAAATCAAATAATATATTATTTTGATTCATAATTCACACAGAATAGTCTCTTTAATTATTTCCTTTTCTATTACTTATGTTGATTAGTGATTGTTCATTTTATTGTTTGTGTTATGGAATAATTGCTTACTTTTTTCGTATTATAGTTTTCAGTTTCAACTTTTTATAAAAGTACAATAATGTTATTAATATTATAATGTCCAATAAACCATACTTTGAAATAGTATGTGTCAATACTTAGCAGGATTGTTTGTATGATATATTTGACAAGAAATCAGTTAATCGTATTGTTGTATTACTTATTCCACATTTCATTCTGCAATTGAAATAATTTTACTGGATTTCATGTGTGTTTTCTTTGGTATTCAGGGTCTGCATTCAGTCCACGTGCTTCACATATTGCTCGTCCATTGTCACGTGCATTGTCCAGCCCATTGGTTGCTTTGGTTGCATCTGAGGCTGTGAAAGGAACCACGGGTGGTTCTCCTGCTCATCGGCCAACAACAGGACTTGCCTTTGACAGCCTGATGCTCAAGCATGCCTGTGTGTGTGGTGACAACTCCAGCCATCCAGAACATGGCGGTCGACTGCAAAGTGTTTGGGCACGACTGGTTGAAACTGGGTTGGTTGGACGATGTGAGCGTGTACGTTCTCGCAAGGCCACTCTCGAGGAGTTACAAGCTTGTCATTCAGAAGCGTATGCACTACTCTTTGGTGAGTAATAATTTGCTCTTATCACTGCATTGGTAGAGGCACACAAACTTGCCTAGACAATCTTGCTCAGGGTAATTAAATCTTTGGTAGGTACTTGGTTATGTTTTAGATCTGTTGGCCAGAGACTCTTGTTTCAGAGAACAGTGATGTTTCTGGGTGACAATTCATTTAATCAGTTTCTGGATACAGTCATGTGTTGGTTATTTAGCTTTATTGGACAACAATACTTTAAAATGTTTCCATTACTATATAATTAACTTCCAGAAATTATTCTTATTTACATAAAATATTGACTCATAAACTTCGTCAAACCCATTAACAAAAGCACCTATTTATGAGAGAAGAGAGGTATTTGTCTTGATGTTACTAATGAATTGTGTAATTTGATATACTTCCTTTTGTTTATCTGATTTGGTTGTACTCATTTTTTTAGATTAAAAATTAACTTTTTCTTTTTCACTCTTTCTCCATTTTTTAAAAGTTATTTAGCAACTGAATAAATTACTTTACCCACTATCATTTATTTAGTTATTGTATTGTAAGGTTCATTGAGTTTCCTGTCACAACATATCATTACTCAAGTATATTGAAGGTTGTGCTTATGTTTCAAGCCTGTTTATTATTAGTTAGCAACACAATATCACAATACTGTAAAATTTTAGGAGACAAGTTGTTATGTTTATGTAAGCATTTAATTGTTTAATTTTTTAAATATATTTCTCTCTCTCTAATTGTAATTTACATTTTAGGTACTAATCCTCTGAATAGACAGAAGCTGGCTCATTTGCCTTTGAAAAGTTTTGTGCGTCTACCTTGTGGGGGCATTGGAGTGGATTCCGATACCACTTGGAATGATTTGCATACTGCCCCTGCAGCTCGTATGGCTGTTGGTTGTGTGGTTGAGCTAGCTCTTAAAGGTGAACTATCCTTTGTGAATGTGTTTTTCATTTTGTCACAGTCAGCACGTTTCTTATTCTGTCTTAAGAGTTAACCAACTTTGTATGAGAATTATGGTAGAATGGTTGCTTCAGACACTAGTCAAATGAACCATTTTTCATTCTTATAAAGTTTTGATGAAAATACTTAAAGTAGGTTTATGTTATGGAAGAAAATTTCTATTATATACGGTGTCAAATTCAAGTTTTAAAATAAAAAATTTGTCCATAATGTGGGTTTTATTATGACTTTCTCGTGTGTTGAAATTGGTAGCTCCGGATAATATTTGTTCAACTTCAGCTTTTTGTTATGATATCAAAAAATTAAGGAAATAGCATGAGATAAGCTAGCAATCTCAAATGGATTATGATTATGCTATCATTTGAATTTCTTAATCCTTCAGTTAATACCAGAAGCAAAGAAAATTGAAAAAGTTGGAATTAAATTATTTTGTGTGTAAATATAACTATTTATCAACCTTGGTTGAAATGTTTGAAGTGGTAAATGACTACCTCTTGCTTCTAGATGGAGTTTTTCTTTATTATTCTCCTGCAACATGGTAAAACCCATAAATTTTTGGATCATTAGATCCTCCATTTAATTTGCGATCATTTGGTTTCAAATTGTATTGATGATCCATAGATTCCTTCTTAGATGTTTCGAAAATTGGAGCCTGTGAAAGGTTTCCCATGTGATTAGACATATTCAAAGGCCTTTCTTTCTTTTAAAAAAATTATTGGGTCTCCTTAATTGGTATCACTCAAACAACCATTCTATCTTAAGTTACAGTTACTTATAAAATAAAAAGCACTAAAGGCCTGTAGAATCATCATCTTATTGAGTTGCCAAGATTGTTTTATGTTTCAGCTGCAACTGGTGAAATTAAAAATGGGTTTGCTGTGGTGCGCCCTCCAGGGCATCATGCAGAAACCTCACAAGCGATGGGGTTCTGTTTTTTCAATTCAGTTGCAATTGCGGCTCGACAATTACAACAACGACTTGATGTCCAGAAGATTATGATAGTAGATTGGGTGAGTGTGGATGATGTATATAATGAACAAATCTTGTGTATGATGTGACATAGTGAAGTTTTCTTTTCATGTGATTTATATCATTTCTTATGTGGGTATGATGAATATATTTATCGTACTAACTAACATTAAAAAAAACAACCTCTCAATCATGTATTGATCATGACAAAAATACAAACTTCCATTGTTGTGTGTCTTAAGAACATTCTCTTTCACTGTGCATTGTATTAAAGAATCAACTAGCTCTGCATGTTTTGAATCTTGTTTTTTCCCTGACTGCAAGTTTCTAGTAATTTACCACACTATTTTTATTGTTGATAATAATGTACATAGTTGGAAATTGTTCATTACCTCCTCGTTCGATTGCTCGAAAATATTTTACATCTGAAGATAGAATATATTAATTTAGAATGCAACAATTTAGATGCAATATTGATTGTTGAATTCCAGGGGAGGAGGAAAATGAGAGAGGAAGATGTAAATTTGGTATCTCTGTTTCAAAAGTTTTCATTCCCAAAAAGTCGTGGGATGTTATTAGCACAATCTTTTCTTGATATATTTATCATCATTGGGATACTAATGCATAGTCACGTAGCACATGTCCCAGAAAACTTCACAAGGACTTGAGCACTCACCAACTATCACTATGTGAATTTAAATTCTGAATTTATACAATTTATTTATGTGATCTAAACCCATAAAATTGTAATGTAAGCATTTTTCTGATAGGATGTTCATCATGGTAACGGGACTCAGCAAATGTTTTATGATGATCCTCGTGTCTTGTATCTCTCCATTCATCGCCATGATGATGGAAATTTTTTCCCCGGAACTGGTGGACCAACGGAGGTAAAGATCTACCTATGCATGCAACTTTGATTTGTGTGGAACTTGATGTAGAATAAAACTCTAACAAGTTAAGAAAAAATTATTTCTTTATCACCTGCTGAAAAATTTGTTTAGGGAAAGTGTGTTTTTCTTTTGAGCTAAAATAGATACTATTTCTGTTAATTCTCATAGTGCGGTGCTGGAGAAGGAGTAGGAGCAAATGTGAATGTTGCTTGGTCAGGTGGTCTAGCTCCTCCTATGGGAGATGCCGAATACCTCGCTGCCTTCCGTTCCATTGTTATGCCTATTGGCAGGGTAAGAGACAATCTAAAACTATCAAAAGTATAAAATTAAGTACATAAAAGAACAAAATATACATTATTCTGTGTATTTAAGTATATTTATTATACTTTTACTAACCTATAGGTTTTGGTATGTCAAATTTTTGTGGATAAAAACTTTTCTCTTCAATAATTTAATTACTTTAAATTGTAAGGGTTTATTTATTTTGGAGGCAAAGGGGAGGGATGAGGGACTTGAAGCACAGGTAGCATGACCTGATGACTGACCAATTATGTTCTAAGCAGAAACGTGTAGGTAAAGGACTGTGGAAAGGGGATGTGAGACGTTAGGGAGGTGAGTGTTATGACAACTACTTATTTTCCCAATCCTTATTTTAATATTTATATTTAACTAATATTTAATTTAAATAATATTTTATATTTAAATAAAGGAATAATAATTTAAGATTAACTTACTTTAAGATTATTCTTACTTTAAAATACATTAATAGGAATAATCAGTATGCACTCTTATTAACTTAAATACAAGCTACAGCACTTACATCTAGACTTCTCATCCTGGCAACTTGCTTGAACCAGAACAATACAAACTACAACACAAACTTTACATCTAGCTTTCACTACAAAGTAATACAATAAAATTCTAGCAACTTGCTTCCACCAAACTCTTGCTGTGCTCAAGAATCAAATTCCAAATTAGTGTTCCATGTCTAATTTGAAACCAAGATATATAGCTAGATAGTAATAGGAGAGGTACTAGGTGGACCAAGCCACTGATCACCCCCAGTGAGAGGCATTGCTCACCAAGACCATTCATAGTTTTCATAGATATCTCACATAAGCACAGGGCACCTCAGGGTGACAGCATCTCCCTCACTTTGGGCTTGAGCCAATGCATTTAGTCTCTACTTGAGGTCACATTTGTAACTTACCCAAAGTGCCAGATTTTTGTGTCAAATCTAAGCTGACCTCTACAAAACTCTGAAAAAAGGTTAAAATTGTGATTCAGATTTTAAGTACAAGTATTTGTCTCTTTTGATTTCTGTATTAACATAATCAAATCTTCTCTGAATACCTAATGTCTCAAATGTAAAAATGGGGCTACACTCAGTCAAGACAATAAAAACTAAATTTTTAAAAGTTCATTCACCCTCTCACCACCAGCCTGATGACCAGTCAGCCGTAGTTGGGAGCGATAGCTCTAGAGGTACATACTTAGAGAAAAGCATGTGGGAATCTGTGATCAATATCGCACATACAATTTAATTGATAATACAAATATCATTTCATGTGTATTATATTTTATGCATTATTTTTATTAATTTTGCTTGTTTAATCGTGTTTTTGATTTGTTGAATGATAAATTTTTGTTGTTATCAGGCTGTAATTCACTTTAAACTAAGTTTTTCTTGGTCAATTTTTCACATCTTTACGTTTGTTTGCAGGAGTTTGCGCCTGATGTAGTGTTGGTGTCCGCTGGATTTGATGCAGCTGATGGCCATGCTGCCCCATTGGGTGGTTACAAGGTGTCACCTGCGTGTTTTGGACATATGACTCAACAGTTACTTCAACTAGCTGATGGAAAAGTTTGTATCTTATGGAGATGTTTATCATTTTGATCTAATTACTTTTAAATTGTGTAGTTGAAAGCAAATATAATGAAACAGTTGATGCAACAACAAATGACTCTTTTTTATTCATTATTGATGGAGATGACATGATCAATTTCTTTAACATGATTATACATTAATTTTATAATTTGTATTAATCAGGGGTTTTGCCTCATAGCTTTTCTCAATTTACCTTGCAATCAGAAATGTTTTTGAGTGGCTTGACCCATTCCTTCAGCAGAATGTGACTGGAGTGTTGCTACTGGGGATTGATGTATCTTCCAATCAAATTCTTCTCTCTTGTGACTTTGAAGTACAACTCTGGGGGTTTAAATTTTGCAAAGTAAATTCTTTCCCAAACTGTTAGTGGAACAGTTTTAATGTTGCTTAATCTTCATATTCATATTTTCCTTGACAAATATACTGTTACTGCTAACATAACTGTTTGCTTAAATTGTATATTTCTCAGATATCCTTCATGTCTAATGCGTATATGTCTATTCCTTTCGTTTTACCAATTTATAATTTGCTTCAATCACTATATTCAATATCAAGAATCACACTTTTTGTTCTTACCTTTATCAAAAATAAAAGTTTCAATTAGTACTATAAAATCATTTTAATTTTATGAAAGTTCTTGTGAAAGACAGGACAATAAGTAATATTTTTAATTTGCATTTGCTTCTTCTCAGTTTTTAAGGAAATTACATCTTTGTTTGATTTCTTATTTCTTAAACCTTTGTATCTTTTTCTCAATCAACTCTTTCCCTAACTAATTCAGTTTAGCAGTTTCTATATATTGCAAATTATTTTCATTTCTACTTAAAGGGATGTTTACCAATCTGAAGCAAGGCTGTTGATCGCAGCATGCTTATGACGAGTTGTGATTTTCTTTGATGTAATTGTTCACAGGGATATCTTTCCTAAAAACTATCCTTATTACATCCATTTCTCATAATTTTCAGGTCCAAAAACTGAAACAGGTTGTTAATTTTGTTTTCTAAAGTTCCAGGTTCTGGTATATTAAGCAGTGTTAGGGCATCGTCCACAAGTTTAACATTTACTATAGCAAAAATTTCATCAATATATCTTAACCACAATTTGAACATCCTCAGATAAGCTTTTGTATTTTAATTTCACCATTACTCATTAATACATTTGCCTGAATTAATAAATTTGCTATTATTACTCATTAATAAAAGCTTTTGTAATTCTAATTTCATTACTCATTAACATCTTTGCCTGGAAGGTGATAATGGATTCCTTTGGCCAGTCACATTCTGTTGAAGATGGGAGTGAAGTCTCTCAAAAGCATTTTGATAGTAAGGCAAATTGAGTGAAGTTATGTGGTAAAAAATATGATTAATGTAATTTATTTTATTATGAAGCCTTGACTGTGAAATTCATGAAGTATCATTATGATATAATATCTCAATCATGATAAGACAAAGAACGTTTGTTGACCTTCTGATTACACTCACAAAACCAACTATGACTGCATTGCTGTGGTCTAATATATCAATCATTATTTAATACAAATAATTTTGTCCTTCTTTAATCAAGGCAAACCTCTCCTTAGATATTTTAACCTCTATGTACTGTTTTACTCTGTTTTTGAAAAAGAGAACTCTTGGCTTGGCACTTTTTCCTTTGTAAACAAGATAAATGATGCTTAGACATCTATTTTTGCTATAAGTTGCCATGAAAGTGTCCCAGATTTAAGCTTAGAGAAATTGGTGAGCTTCTTGGTTGTCCTATTGTTGCTGTTGCCTAATCCTAACCTGAATGGATTAGAGGAAATTCATGCTATTAAGCTTGTACTGCACCCATCAAATAGATTGGAGGAATTGGTTTGTAAATGTTAGTTGTTCTTGTGCTGCAGGTGGTCCTATCTCTGGAAGGTGGCTATGACTTGCCTTCCATCTGTGACTCAGCCCAAGAGTGTGTCCGTGCTCTACTTGGGGATGAGCCCAGCCCGTTGCGAGAGGAGGAACTTTGTCGTCCACCCTGTCAAAATGCTATTGACACTCTCCAAAAAACAATTGCTATTCAGGTACTGACTTATGTGACTTCTTATGGTGGAAAATAACATACTATCATGCAAAATAATGATATGGCATGATATTTACAGAAAGTTTCCCATTAGAAATAAGATGTAGCAAAAATTTGTTGTTTTAGTGAAAACAGTAACTCCTATAATTCTTTAGAGTTCTATACACAAAGAATGTGCATAATATAAAGTCTCTTAACATGTGGTCTTAAATATAATGCAGGTGAGGTAATACATATTATTCCAGGTAAAATTTAAAATTCCAAAACAAAAACAAAAAAAGTCATAAGTTTTATTACACGAAGAGCTAGGGTGTAAAACACATCATTGTGGAAACCCTTTGTAAGAGACTCTTACGAAAGAAAGAAATTTATTTTCTCTAATTTTTGTATTTGTTGTTGTTGTTGTTGCTGTTTTTAAAATAAAGAAATATGACATCTATGTGGGAAAAATTTTTCATTGGGAATAACTTAAATGTAATTAGAAACCAAGAAAGATTGAGTTACATTGCAAGCTGTGGAGCCAAACTGGTTATCACTTGATTTTTTCCAGAAGTAGTGAATTGTATGTTAATGAATTTGTATGTTAAGATTATGTGGAAAACCTCTTAATTTTCTTTTTTAAGTGAGTTTCTTATATGAAGGATGATGAAATTAATACTATTGTATTATGTGAAGTGTTGTTTATGTGAATGTAGAGGAGGGAGACCATACATTTCTTCAGGCAATTCATAGAATATTCATATTTGTAAATGAATGTTGGAGTATATCTATTCATTCAGTATGTTGAAAAGGAGACTGCTCTAGACTGTTGTTCCATCAGTCTTCTCCTCCTACACGCTCTGTCAGTGGTTTTCAAGAATACAGAGAGCTACACGGTTGAATGGGGAGATGAGTGTTGATGAATAACACGAGTGTGATTGGTGACGAGTGATTGTTGTGTGAAATGAAATGAAATGTTGGACTAAGTAAAGTCTATAGATTAATGAATTGTTTGTAGCTCTTGCATTGGCCGTGCATTAAGAGAACAGCACAACTGGTGGTGATGTCTGCCCTGGGAGCTGCTCAGAAAGAAAAAGAAGAGACAGAAACAGTGACTGCAATGGCTGGTCTATCAATGTGTCAACACTCCAATAGTCTCCAGTGAGTTGAATAACCTTTCTTCATATATTTTTGAATTTCTTTTTGGTTCTCTTTTCCCAAGACATTGTACATTAATTGAGAATCCTTAAAATAACTTCGCTTAGACCTCTACTCTGGTGAACATGCAGATTTAATTTTACAAATTACCTTTAATTAATCAAACTATTATGACACATTGTTTAGGAATTGTTTACTGTGAAGTTTTATCATCACAATAAGATTTTTAATATACAACACTTCCATTACATATATTGTTTTGTTAGGTTTGAGTTCTAAAGGATATACATCAGCTGACTTGAACTGACAGTTTGGAAATTAGTAATCATTCAGATAAAGTTTTTGTGATCTGTGTATGGGAGGTGCTAAAATTCTTGTTCATTCTATCTTTGGGGAAATTTTTCATAAAAAAGTAGTCCTCTTTTCGTTTCCTTTTTTAACCCTTCAGCTTATATAATGTTTGATTTATTAGAATTATACTAAAAATCCCTTTTATTAGTGAAATTACAGTGAAACCCCTTGTAACCAGTCAGGTCAGGACCAAGACCCTGGCCGGTTATCCATTTGGCCAGTTAATCCAAGGTTCCTGTGAAAAATTGATTAACATTCAAATGAAGCCTACAATTACATCAAGTTATCATGAATAAACAAGTAAATGAGATGTCATTTCAACTCATTTTATTGTATTGTATGTACATTCATACATACATAGATCCATCCATACATACATAATTGAACTGGAAAAATTGATTCATAGAAAAATAGACTTGTGTACATAGATAAATAGAATCAGAAGCAAGAGGGAATGAAACTGACGCACTCCCTCCTCCTCCCTTGTTCTACTTGCCACAACACAAACACATTGCAAACCTAACATCACGTTACCCAGTTTTTCTTTCCAGCAAAGTCCCATCAAACAATTAATGTTGTCAATGTTCGAGTCACTACCTGGCAAATATTATATGCTGAGAGAGGGGTGGTGGAGGTGGAGGTTCCACGGGGTAGGTCGGTTAATCTGAGGACCAATTGAGAGAGGCTCTAGTACATTGTTTTTACAACTTGCTCACCTAGAAAATTATTATAACCCTCAGTATTTTAATTTGTTTCCTTTATTTTATTTTAAAATGACAATCAAAGACTGGGAATAAAATATATGTTTACATTTTAAAATCAAGGATATTATTTGAAGTTTACCTAGACGTTTACAGAACTTGTAACAATTTGCTACCCAGTAGTATGGGATTGTCCAAAAATTACATAAGATTATGTTGCAATAAAATTAATAGCCTCTATAAGAAACCTTTTTAAGAAACCATAAGATTTCCTTGAATACATAAATTTCTTAAATTGTGGTTATGCACACCACAAGGTATGAAATAGGGAGATGGGATAATGATTATCACAATTTGAATGACAATGGTAGTTGGGAGGCGGATGGAATGGTGCAGTTAAGTGTGTCAGCATGTTACCTAAGCTGAAGGTCCCGGATTCATATCCTGATCTTGACTCCCATTTTCATTCAATGTAGCATTATTTCTTCAAATCCCAACCCCTCCTGACTTTTTATGTAAGATGTAAAAGATTATGAATTTTATACACAAACAATTTTTTTTTTTTAATTTTGTTGATAAAATGTTCTTTCTATCTGCATTTCTTTATCTTCTCTCTGCATCATAAAATTTCATGAACATTATAATCATTTACTGCTGAATGAATTCAATTTAATATCATGTCTTACTATGATATTTGAATTTGACGACTGTTGACATGTAAATGATAAATACGAAGAACTCTATTACTAAAGCTGGGCAAAAACGCATTGATCCATTAATTGTTAATTAACAAAGTTAACATTTTGTTTAACTTTTAAATTAATTTCTAAATCCATCAATGCTTTTATTAACTTCTGTTACATTTATCTTCCATTAACTTAAGTTAGTTAATTCTTTTTACTATTGTTTTCACATTGTGTGGTGCAATGTTCTTAGTCAGAAATTTGTCTCATCTCGCATCATCAGAACAGATGATCTGTTACCAGGGTGCCTGTGCTTTCCCCTGAAATGTTGGCAAATGCTCCATTATCTTTCTCAAATGAAAAATTTTCATGTGATTATGTTCGTGAAGAGAAAAATGCACCTTATAATGATATTTTCTTGCCACTTCAAATATAATATGCAAGAAACACAACAAATATTACATTTATTTTTATTTACCTTCTCTGTCTAGCCTAGCCTACATAAGCTATACCTACATATGTTATAATGAACTATTGTGTGTTTGACTAACTACATAGAGACTATTTGACTTATTTAAGATGTAAAATATTCCATTTACTTTTAATGGTTAACATGCTTTGGTTAAAATTACAACTAAATAATGCTTTAATGATTAATGAAGTTAACTTATTGAGTAATGGGTAATGGTTGATTAAGTTTGCTAACCTCTGTCTATAACTTTAAATTGTGCATGTTTGCTGTGTCTGTGTTTCACCATTTTTAAGTACAGAAATCTTTTGTAAAAGTCATTGTATGTCAAATCAACCTAGACTTTTTTAATTTTTGAGCCTCAGATTTTTATAACTTTTGGAGTTCCTAACTGAACCCCCTTCACTGTACATCAAAATAGAAAGTTTCAGATTCTTTTGACTTATGTATGACACATTTCAGGATGAAAATGGACTGATTTTTAAACTGAGAGCTTAAATTTGTGTCATTCTCTTCAGCATTATATGAGCTCTCCTTTGATATCTGCTGTTAGAACCATTAAAAAACTTCATGTACTTTTGCAACAATCTATAAAAGATTTTTTTTTAAATTCAAAACATGTCTCCCCAATTTTTTTAAAAACAAATGTGTTTATGCACTACTTGACTACTTAAATACATATTTTCAGAAGTGGATGATAATAGGGTCTTGTAGAAAAAATAATTGTAATTTCATCATGCTAACAAATTGAGGAATAGTATTCTTCTAACATGTAGCTACACT
The DNA here is from genome assembly GCA_002313205.1 of Laupala kohalensis. Lineage (NCBI taxonomy): Eukaryota > Metazoa > Arthropoda > Insecta > Orthoptera > Trigonidiidae > Laupala > Laupala kohalensis. Next base: position 62,255 of record NNCF01128653.1, on the reverse strand, counting down.
GGTAATGTTTGTCATAGCAAAAAACATAAATTAAATGAGTGTGGCAAATTATTTTTATGATTTGTTTAATTTATTTTATCGGTACCTACTCATTGAAGTGGGAATAAATTAGAACCTTTTTTTTTAATCCATACCTAAAAAGTAATTACAACAAAAATGTAGATAAAATTAATGGAGAAATAGTAGATTTCTTAAAACTTGTAGTAAATGAATATGATCTGATACTTTATGAGCTTGATATACAAATTAACTTAATGGTGATGTGTTTTATAGTCCATGTATCTTAAGTACTTTTTATGAGTAGAATTATTTTGTAATTTCAGTACTCCTGAACATTCCCGTGAGACATCCGAAGAACCAATGGAGCAAGACGATGCAAAGTGATAGAATGAAGACCTTATTTAATTAACATTTCTCTTTACATTCTCAATAACTGAGTATGTATCCACTGCTACAGAGCTGAAATTTCATCTTACTTGCCGTCATCTGATGTGCTTCTCAAAGAGATGAAATAAGCTCTTAAATGGTTGGATTGCTAGGCATCCAAAAGTCAAGTGAAAGAAGTTTTATAACTGAAACCAGCTATATATTTCTTTTGACTGATACGTATGAATCATTTATGGCATGGTTCATTACCACTTTCTAGACTATCTGCATGATCTTCTATCTAGGTGTAAAGAAAGTCGTTATGCAGTCAATCATTATAAGTACATTTACTGACAATGGCTTCTGTGAAAGGAAGTCGGTATTTCAATCAACAAGAAAAAATATCCTACTCATTGTTGATAGCTTTACTACCAGAAAATAAAGTTATGGATCTGAAGAAAATTATCTGTCTCTGCTCTGCAAATGGAACAATTGTCAGAAGATAAACACTTTAATATTGACAATGCTGTGATGGTAATTGTAGCTTGGGTTGAGAATTTGAAGGCTGTGAAGTAGGCAAGTTACAGTAGGATTCAACTTTATGTGTATTGTACCATCAGAAAGCTGTTTTGCTAAAAAGTAACATCACAAACTTGATGCTATGTAAAATCATGATTGTAAACAGCATTGTTTCACAAGTCTTGTTAACTCACCTTTTCAAGGCTGATGTAGAGGATAGATCAAATCTACTGTTGTTTATTATATACCCTATTCTTACATATTTAAAGAGAAACATTGTATTTGTTTTCTTCTTTTCAAGAAGATCACTATATTTGCTGTTATGTATTACTGAGATGTACCCTGCATGGAAATACATATGGCGATTGATATATTCTGGTGCTTCTCTGTTAGCTGTGCTAATCTCTTGTGCAATTTTATGAACTAGGGGACTACAGTCTGTGTCCTGGAATTTTAGTAATTGAGTTATTAGATTTCTTATGTCTTACAGAAAAAGAAAAGTGTTGGGAAGATTATTGTTTATGCCTTAGATAAGGAAGAATGATAATGGTAAACTTCCAGTGTGCAGACTTGTCTCTTGATTTTCTCATTGTATTAATATTTTAAAATATATTTTTTATGTTGTTAAAAATTGTGATTGGTATTTCATTAGTGACCTTACAAAGGCAACGAAATACTAGAACATAAACAAAAATCTGTAAAAATTTGATGTTGAATTTTTGTATGTTGGACCAAATGGATATTGAGTGCCTCAGGTCAAGAGTGACATGGTTGAAAAAGAATCAAGATTTATTACTAAGAGTTAATAGTCCTCTAAAAAAGACACTAGTTTAGCAAATAGGAAGTCAGTGTATTGGTCTATAGTGTAGCAAAATTTGTTTTATTTATATACAGAGATATTGTGGTAAATGTATATTAGCTTACAGATAGCTAACAAAATTATATAATTGTTGTATAATGTTTGTAAGGATAAGAAAATGTTCATATTAATGCTGGCAACTTCAAACAAATATTGAAAAGTGCAGGACACTTGTTTTTAGAGTTTTATAAATATAAACTATTATAATTACATATTTCATTGATTCCATTCTTTCAAAAATTTCTTCCTAAGCCATTTCTCATGATAAATTTAAAAACAGAGTACTTCATCACCTATATTTTTTTCCCAAAATCATTGTACTAGAAGGGAATGTCATATTGCACCTGTGACAAATACCAACTCTNTATATTTATATATATATAAATATAAAACGGTTTTGTATGTGCAGAAATGGTGTACTTTTTGTGATATTTGTGTAAAAGAATTTAAAGAGCATTTATTTTTATGTCAGCATTTTAAATTTAAAAATATTGTACTAGATGGTGCATGTTTACAAATTCAGTATCTAAAACTGAACTACCAACTAAATTTTGGTGCAGTCTTTCTCTAGTAACTCATGTATAATTTTTTGTTATTGTATGAAAATATGTTACACTTTTTGCACCACGAATGAAGATTTTCTTTATCTACTTTCCTTTCTATTAATTTTGTTTCTGCACCTGAAATTTTTGTTCATGTTGTGATTGGTAACCTGTTAATTATTTGCAAGATTTTATAGAAGTGCTTAGAAGATGCTGTCCATTTGAAAACACTTAAATGTGGAGGGTTGTGATGTTATAACTTAATCAAAAATGTATATTATTTGTTTGTGTGTTGGCGTTGTTTCTCTCTATGCATACTTTTCAGACATTCCTAATTTGTACATGGTGTTGCACTTATCGTTGTTGTACAGACGTAATAGATTTTAATATTGAATGAAATTCATCTTACATCCATGAAGTGTATATTTGTGTGAATGGATTTTCCAGTAATTAGAAGTAATTGATGCATAGATGATTTTATGAAAGGACGTGTAATTCAGTATTAAAAGAGAATGTGAAATACTTGCCATGCTAAGCTGCAATCTTATGTCTTGAACCAAAACAGTGAAGCAGACTTCAGTACTTGTGTGCAATTTATGTGTGAACTTTTGTTCAATTGGCATGATGTATTTTTTATATTATAATAGATATTTAGATAAGCACACATTATTTTTTCAGATTGAAGTACTTTGTTTATCCAAATTCCTGTACTTTTTTATTTTTATCCTTTAGTTTTACCCATAAATCTGAATTTTTTTTGAACAGTTGAAATAGAAAATTTTTATTTATTTTTAGTACATTTACAGTCGGGAACTCTCAATGATCATTAATACTTAGAATCATATTATCCATGAAGTTATCAAGAATCCAGAATCAATTATTTTTGATACATAATATGTTATTGCAAGATATGGTGAACTAGACTTGTTACTGAATTTTATTGGAAGTAAGTGATATTAATAGAAACACAAGGCAAGGCATCATCATTTAGAAACATTTGCCACAATTTCTGCCAATGGTGCCTGCCAATATTAACATGAATGTCTCAGGACGTGGTTGCCTCGCTCTCCTTTTGTTTCTGGAATCAGGTTTTCTGTATTTAGAATATTAAAAGGTGAAACAAATTAATGAAAAATAATAATCATTTTTAAGCATTGGCAGTATGTAAACAGACAAGAATTTAGTAATTCATACAAAATAAATAGTTATTCATTCATTGATATTTATAGTTATTCATAGCTTCTGTATGGTATCTCAAGCTGAATACTACAATAGAGGTAGTATTATACATATTTGAACCAACTTATAGTAATCTATTCTTTTTGCAGTGAAAATTCTCCTGTGAAGTGAATTAATGTGTATATTGTGTAAATTTTTGTTAAGGAGTGACAAACATTACATGTTTCCTTATAAGGCAACATTGTCTTCACAGTTGAATTTTTCTTGCCTTGTGTTTCTTTCTCTCTCTGAGAAGACCAACATAAGAGTTATTTACAAACATTTATCTGTTACAATATTAAACTGAAATGACTCCTTATACTTCCAAACTACTAGTTTCTCTTAAAAACATTCGTAAACTTACTAGGGGTTAAGAAGGGGTACTTCATTTCCATTTTCAAATTTAACATTTACCCTTAATGTAAATATTATTCCCACTTTTGTATGAAAGAGATTAAAGTATTAAAATCCTATAGCTTTTTTTGTGACAGTGGTTCTGTATCACTGGAATGAGAAGATACAAAAATTATTAATCGCTGAATGTTAACTACTGCTTGAAACTATTACTTCATGTCGTAGGGGAATTTCAGGTCTGTGTGTACAATTTTGTGTGTTTGAAACTCGTTCATGTATTACTTGAAAAAAAAAATGTTTTTCTTATATCTGATAACTCTAAGCTGGAAATTTACAAAATAACTCTTACCATTCTTGTCTTACTTTTTCTGTGCAAAGAAAGATACAAGAAAATCCAATTGCTGTTTAAAAAAGGAGAAGAAATGTACATTTTCATATTATGCTTATTAATGTGACCTCATTGACAAGTTGACATAATACTTATTTTCAAAAAAAGAAGAAGAAGAAGAAGCAAATATTTGATTTGCTATTTATCTTCTATTTCTTGCATTACTTGTAGTGGATAATATTGAACTATTGTTCAAATACTGAGGTGTACGTTTTATTTTTGTATCAATACAATTTCATAATTTTGAAAGATTAAACTATATTCCTGTGCCCTTTAGAATAAACTTTAACTAAGTAAAGTTATTGTTATTTTCTGGCCACAAATAATGAATAGCTTATTGTTTCTCATCTTTACTTCATCACATTGCATTTCATAATATAAGAAATAGACGTATATTCTCAGAGGAATGAGTATTTTGTACATGTCGTACATGGTATATATAATAGTAATTTATGTAGAAATAAACATGTGCTGGGTGTTTGAGGTAAACTGACTGTTTAATGTGATAATTGGATATGACATCGTGCTTCTGGTGTCTTTTTGAAAATAAAAACAATATTTCAGTATACAATTCACATTTTACTAAAAATTGATTATGCTAATGTTGGTGCTCATTGCTGTCATGTTTGTTTAAGAAGTTAGGAAGCTCGAACAATGCTGTTCAAAACTTAATAGATTCTCATTTTTGTCATTCAAATACTACAACTTCCCCACGGCAGATGAGTTCTAGTAAAGTACCATTATGTGTCATTAAAGATCTATTTTTAAAATATTATCGAAATTTTGCTTATGAATTAATAAAATTGAATATACAGTAATAAATTTTAGATGCTTTTTACTATTAAATTAATACTTCTATTTCAAATATCAACTCTTAATTTAGGTTTATTTATAATTTTAGTTATTCATGTTGAACATAGGCAACATTAGTGAAGGAATTAAGTCCATGGATATAAAATTGTCTTAATTTTTCTAATATTTATAATAATAATTTTACAATTCAGCTATTTTTACTTTTTACCACAGATCTAGCATTATATAGACAACTTTGAACCCACATCAATGAAATGATGTCCTTGCATTAGTAGACATGAATGACGGTTTTTATTAGTTTATATACCTAATTTTTACATTTACAAAATGTTAATAGTATTTATATATTTTTTAATTTGGACAGCTTTATAGTTATGACATTCCTATAATTTAATGTTCAAAGCTGTATGACACATTTATGATGAGAAAGAGCTTGTACGTTACATTGCAATGACCAGCCCCTTTCTATGTTAAAAATTGTGCAAAATTTTATGTTGTGTACCCTAAATTTAATTGTTGTATAAGCAAAGTTACTTTCATTATTACCTTTCAGCTTTTTGATGATTTATCAAAAACTGCAGTACAAATAAGTATGAAAATTGCCATTAGTCATACATAATATGTAGCTTATATCTGCAGCACATAAACATATTCTTACATCTTGAATGTGTCTTTCCTTCAGCCCTTATAAGAACCCAACCTTCTTATACTGTTCATTTTATTGTTTCAAAAAACTAACTGAAACAAAGACAATTATAAAAAAGAAAAACCAAGCCCTATTACGTGTTATCTGTCAAGGGTATCAAAAACAATAATCCAGTCAAATATATCTCTATTCCCAATGTAACAAATAAAAGATTTTCTATCATACTTATTCCAAATTTGTTGTTTTTTGTATAGCATTCAATATTAAACATAATTGGAATGTAGCCTATACTACAAGTCACAGGGCATCTTTTTTGCAACGAATCGAGAAATCAGTTTGAAATCCAGCACTGATAAAGCAAGCAGACATTTATTCATTGAAATTATCAGTGTTGATTAAATCTTCATCTGAGGAAATTTTTGGAATTTCAACCCTGAACTGTCAAGTTACTTGTGAAGGACAAGTAAGTATTCTGAAGTTAAGATGAAATTTCATCATGACATGTAGGTATGTGGAAACTTGGTCCAAGTGTCCAACTTGTAGGCAATTCCCATGCTTGAAGAATGCAGGTTTACTGCAGCAGGCCAGGTAGATATGGTGTACAAATTTTGGGAATCAAGATGGGTTGTGCTGACAATAGCAACTGCGGCCAGAGCAGGAAGTCTCATGTTTGAATGCTGGTCTGTCATTTTCAGCTGGCCATAGATAATACAGAACTCTTGGGACCTTCCCTAATACAATTGTTGCAAAGAACTGGAAATAAAATTTATTGTGATTTGTTTTGGATGAAGTTTTTACATTCACATCATCATTGAGACTAAAGCTTTTAAGTTTGTTGGGTTATAATAAATAAATTTATTGTCAAAAAACAGTACAAACTGTGTATGACCACGTGGAGGACAACAAACTAATTTACTCTCTGGAAGCAAGCAAGGGACCATCCCATCAATTCCGATCAAGGGCCCTAAGGCAGAGGCGGATTCAAAAATTTCAGCAAAAATTCCTAGATAAGATAAAAAGTTAGCTGCGAGTTATAATACTAATAGAATGTCAATATGTTTGTAATGTAACGCAAAAATTTATATGTACAAATTATTGTCAAATTATAGATTATTCTGAGTATAGTGTTTAAAAATCATAAGAATTGAAATAACACTAAATTCACGATTATTACAATAAACATGACCCTAGACAAAACCTAGAGAACCTGTATAAGAAATCCGCCTCTACCCGAAGGAAAACTGGAGCAAATCCCGGGCCAGGATGGGGCTACAGAATTAATGTACACAACCATGCCAAAGTTGAGTACACATAAAACTAAATTAATATGAGTCATAAGGCAACACAATCATGCAAGAAAATAGTTTTTGAAATTGTTATAAGTTATTTAAAAAGTACTACAGCAATGGCGTGATGAAGTACAAGACGAATTTAACTTTTATTAAAATCAATAAAATCTTTTACAGTGTAGAAGTACTGGTGCAGGATGTAGTTTTTAACCTGGGATTTGAAAAGATTCAATTTCATAATATCTTTTATATTCTTAGGCAGGGAATTAAATAGAACGATACCCGAATTATATGGTACATGTAATTTTTTGCTTAAAATTACAAACATATTGACATTCTATTAGTATTATAACTCGCAGCTAACTTTTTATCTTATCTAGGAACTTTTGCTGAAATTTTTGAATCCGCCTCTGCCTTAGGGCCCGTGATCGGAATTGATGGGATGGTCCCTTGCTTGCTTCCGGAGAGTAAATTAGTTTTTTTTTCCTCCACGTGGTCATACGCAGTTTGTACTGTTTTTTGACAATAAATTTATATGGTCCTTTTTGGCAAAGAGTGGTTGACACTCTAGGGCGATGAATATTATTACTATTGCGAGTATTGTGTTCGTGTACGAGACTATTTCATATGAAGCAAGGGTGGCACTTCAGTAATTCGGTCTTAACATCTGTTTCATAAATATAAATGCAGGGAAATGTTAAGATATTTAATTCCTTGAATAAAGGTTTACAAGATTTTCGGGGATGAGATTTACAAATTATCCGAACTATCCTCTTCTGAATTCTGAAAGTTTGAGTATTCTGAATTGCCCTAGAAGGTAATGCCATAACGTAAATGGGAGTAAACGTTTGCAATATATACGCTACGGGAAATACGTGGACTAACTACGTTAACTGAGATTCGGAATGCGTAACACAATTTGCTTAATTGGGAATTAAGATTGTCAACGTGACATTTGTTCATGTTTATTGTTCTTACCCCAGTTATTATATGGAAAATCAACTAGAAAGTTTGAGTACACTGTCTCTGTAGACCCATCCCTCTGTTTTTTTCACTGGTTTTCCTTGCCTTTATATGTTTCTGAACTTTGAGCTTTTCTTAGCATAGTTAACTTCTGCATAAAGTTTCTTCCACAAAGCTCACTTATGAAACCACTTGCACTCTAGTTACAAGCACCACTTACAGACTAGTTACAAGCAAATGTTTTTTGCAAATGCTTTCATCACAGTATAAGAAATTATTGCTGGTTTGACAGGGTTTTAATATTGTACGATGTGTCATCACTCTTAGTCTCTGTTAGTCAATAACGCTTTCCTGTTTGGAGTGTCCTTTCCCATAGCATCAATGGTGTTGAAGCTTTTGAATCGAGCGTGTTCACAGTGGCAGAGAAGAATTATTCTCAATTTGAAGAAGAGGTTCATGATGATATATGTGGTGTGACTATTATTGTAAATAGAAGAATAAAAGGTAGCCCTTAAATTCTTCAGACAATTCTGACTTATCTTACTTTACGATCCATAGAGAATATGTATTTTCAAGCCAAATCCAAATATCAAACTTATCAAACATAGAAAAGTAAGTTCAAAATTTGTCAAAAAATAAAGCATTTACGTATAAAATCTTGTAGCTAATTATAGATGTATATAAAATATCTGTGTTTCACTCGAAATAAGCATAGTCAATTCCATGTGTTAACATTATAAAAGTAAAAGTTAATCTTATTTTATCGATTTTGAAAATTATAATAATGATCTTCCTCATCAAAAGAAAAATATATGCCTGAAAATATGTAAGTAAGAATTTTTCAATAAGTGTGTTTTTATAACAAAAAATAATGTTAAAAAGCAGGTTATCGACCAGGAACATGTCCTATATCTCCTGACATAATGAAGCATTTTTCTACAATTCTCTAATTTTCAAAGAGAATTTTCAAGATGCGCATTTCGAACTTCACGGTTTTCCGATTGGTGAGACTGAAATGCTTTGTGATTGGTGGATTTGAATTCCTTGGTTCCAATGCGTTCCAACATTCAAGTTGAAAACATCGCCGTTGTGGTTGTGTGTAACAAGCAGGTAACAAGTGGAATCGAAGTACCGGTGCTAAGTTTTATGGAAATATTTGCGTTGTGTTTATAAGTAACAATTAAAGATGACAGATTCTGTGTCTGTGCAAGTTGCTTTGCGCGTGCGGCCCCTTGTGGACAATGAAATAATTAAAGGATGTCAACTATGCCTCGAATGCATCCGCAACGAGCCACAAGTGGTAGTCATAGGTACGGATAAAGCCTTTACATTCAATTATGTGTTCGGTCCAGATCACGATAATTCTTGTTTATATGATACTGCTGTGAAGGACTTGGTAAAACGCCTGTTCAAAGGTTACAATGTTACTATATTAGCATATGGACAAACTGGATCTGGTAAAACTTTTTCAATGGGTACATCATACAGTGGGGATGAAAATTTAGGAGTTATACCAAGTGCTGTTCGTGATATTTTTAAAAATGTTGAAGAATCTTCAGATATGGATTTCAAAATTACTGTGTCCTTCATGGAACTGTATCAGGAACAGTTGTTCGATTTATTAGCTTCTTCTAAAACAGTTGTTGATATACGAGAAGATAACAGAACCGGTATCATTGTCCCGGGTCTGACAGAAGTGAATGTATTTAGTTTTGAAGAAACTACAAAGTGCTTGATGCATGGATCATCTGGCAGAGCCACTGGAGCTACTGCAATGAATGCCCAGTCTAGCCGAAGTCATGCTATTTTTACTGTAACTATTCATCAAAAGAGCAAGATTGATGAAAGTAATAGCACGACTGCTAAGTTTCATTTGGTTGATCTGGCAGGTTCAGAGAGACCTAAGAAAACAAAAGCCACTGGTGAGAGATTTAAGGAAGGAATCAATATCAACAGAGGCCTCTTTGCCTTGGGCAATGTAATATCGGCCCTGGGAGATGAATCTCAAAAAGGTTATATTTCATATAGGGATAGTAAATTGACTAGATTGTTGCAAGATTCCCTGGGTGGAAATTCTCTGACTTTAATGATAGCATGTGTTAGTCCTGCAGATTATAATTTGGATGAAACGCTCAGTACGCTGAGATATGCAGACCGGGCCAGAAAAATAAAAAACAAGCCTATTGTGAACCAGGATCCTACTATTGCTGTGATAGCAAAACTCAAACAAGAGTTATATGAAGCAAAATTAGAACTGGTGAATGGAAATGGTGGGATCCAGTGTCCTGTAGAACACAAGTCATTACAAATTGAAAACTCAGGTCTTGTGAGCAAGATCAGAAAGATGACTGAAGCCTTGAATGATGCCTTTCATGAGAACACAAACTTGATGGAACGAGCTCTTTTAGCTGAAGCTGCTCGAGATAGAATGAAAGTTAAACTATGTGAACTACAGGCTGAATATGGGAATACTATGGAAAATTTGAATCAAACTCTTGATCATAATACATGTCCTGCTGAATTTTGGGAGCAGCTTAAACATCTGAAAGAACTCCAAGAAAAGATCAGGGAGTTGCAAGCAGAACAAAAACGCAGTGCAGAAGAAATTTTGAACCATGAATTGACTGCTGAGCATGATGACAGAAAAGATAATCCACCTACTAACTCGGGAGATGACTCTTCTAAATGTCTTCTTGAAGTAGATATTGATGAACGTCATGAAGCTCATGCACTTCAGCAAGTTGAATTGAACAGAGAGCTCAAGGAACTGAACAGAGCTTTAGCTCTGAAGGAAGAGTTAGCTGCTCAATTGGCTCTGAATTCTAACCAGATGGTGAGCATCAAGACTGATTATGAAAACACAATGAAAGATTTGGAGTCTCAGGTGCAATCATTGCAAAAAGAGAAAGAAGAACTTTTACGATCCCTTCATGAAGTAAAATCTCCTGTTGCACCCAAAGAAGGTGAACAACACAGGGCTCACTCGACAAGGCTTGTTGACTTGGAACAAAAAATCGCAGGACTTCAAAAAAAGATTTCTGAGCAGAACAAAATGATAAAGATTAAGGAAAAGGCAGAATTAAAGATTCAACAGTTAAACAGTGAAATAACATCTATGAAGCAGACAAAAGTGAAATTAATTAAGCATATGAAAGTAGAAAGTGAGCAGTTCAGGAATTGGAAAGTTCAACGTGAAAGAGAACTTTGCAAACTTCGTGATCAGGATCAAAAGCGGCAGAATCAAATTGTTAGAATGGAGAGGTTGCATTCAAAGCAACAAAACGTTTGGAAGCGAAAAGTAGAAGAAGCCATTGCTACTAATAAGCGTCTTAAAGATGCTCTCGCCCGCCAAAAGTCTGTGCAGGAAAGACGTGGTAACATGAGTGTTACAGCAAAGGTGCAAACGTGGGTTGCTCAGGAACTGGAAGTAATGTACAGCATATTGGAAGCTGAAAAAACGTTGGAACACTTAATGGAAGACAGAGCTATGCTCAATGAACAGCTAACAACTCTTAAGAATAATATACTGGAAGGGGATGTGGATGATGAGAAACAGCAGTCTATGGAAGAGGAAATAAAACAGCTTGCAGAGGATGTTTCTTTGCGGAACACTCAAATTGCTGATATGCAACAGAAAATACTGGAATCTGATCAAGAAGCTAAAAGCAAAACTCGGTTTGATGGAATTCAGTCAATAACTGAAGCGAAGTGTGCTCTTAAATATCTCTTTGATTGCACTGTTGACATGAAGAGGGACAAAAATTATTCAGAAAACAAACTGGAGGAGTTGCAGATGGAATGCAGTTCAAAGAATAGTGTCATTAAGGAACTCAGAGAATTGAATTCCAGTCACAAACAAGAAATAATCCAACTTGAAAAGGAATTTGAAGAAAGATTATTTGTGGTTTACAAGAATGTTTCAAATAGTGGTTCAAATTCAGGATTATTGGAGCAAATTTGTGAAAAGCAAGGAAAGAGAATTGAAGAACTTGAAAAGTTGCTGCTTCAAAAGCAAAGTAGAAAGACTGTCACTCTCAAACCTGAAAAAGCTGTTCCAATTGCTTTGGATTACTCCTTCAATAATGAAACTGATGAGGATGATGAGGATGACTCTTCAAAAGATCCAGATTGGCAAAAGACACCAGTATTCAGGAGAATTCAGACTATTAAAACAAGGAAGTCAAATGTTGAGCACATTGGAGATTTCAACTCTGTTAAGCGTTCTTCAGATGGTAAATCTAAATGTACTTGCAAGAGTGAGTGTTCTTCTAAACGTTGTAGTTGTCGCAAAGCTGATGCTTTCTGTTCCTCTCATTGTAAGTGTTCCCAGGATTGTATTAATAAGTGTGATGGTTCTAATGAAAATGATAATGTTGATAACGATGAAAACGTTCCCAATAATTTTAAAAAACCCAGGAAGTTGAAAGTATTAAACAGTAGTGGAGAATTGAGCTTTTAGCATCATAAACAGTTCACTAGGAAAATAACTGAAGAATGAATATTTATGTGGTGCTGGTTTTGTGAAAGTGTATTTTACTTTCAACTTTGATTGCAAGATATTTTTAACTTCAATCTGATCAAATGGGAACTTGTTTTTTGAAAAATGTTCTTAAAAACTGTAAACATTGTCAGAACTGTGAATATTTAATATAACCCGTAATAGTGTTAAAATTTGAGAATCTACTGTTCTTAGATTTACACTTTGTATCGCATTACTGCACTTTTTGAGAATTGGACTGTTTCAGTTTTATTTTAAATCATGACGCTTAGTGTTTAGCAGTCAAGGAGTACTTCATCTGAAATGACAGTTGCACTTGACTTTTAGTAGTAGTTTGTGTGATGGATAGATAATATTGTTTGTAAATATGAGAAAAATGTATAGATATTTTAAAGTATTATATTTTAAAAAATTACTTGTTGAATTTTTATTTGTAGGCAATTTATTGTATAATGCAGATGAAGAGGCTTGTGGGAAATATGAATTCAATATCTTTCCCATTTGTCTTGAATGTTGTTGAAGTTTTCGTTGTCTGGAGCATACATGTACATCTGAAAGTGTTTAATTTCATCTTAGTGTCATTTTTGACTTGATCCAGAAAAACATTCATACATTGCAGAACTTTTACCCTAACTGAAACAAAAAATTATTTTCAATTTTTATTTTGTACAAAAATTGCTCACAAATTTAAGTAAATAATTTTTATATTACATTTTAATGAAATTTGCATGGTTAAAATGGAAATATTTCTAGTTTAAAAAAAGAAATTGAGACCTCTATCAAAATGTGACATTTAAAGGTAAGTATTATCAGGATATTTGTGTGTATTGTATCAGAGTATTATGATGCCAGGATAGAGTACATGCACATGTGAGACTAGTGCGACTTCAGTGGTGGTATTAAACATATTGTTCTACACTGTCTTCCTATGGGGAAGATTGGCAAATTTTATTAGATTTGAAGCATTTATCCTCTAATTATATGTTGTTTACCAGTACCAGTTTCTTCATTTACTGATGGGCAACTCATTTATATTTTACTGAATACATTTTTCACTCTGTTTGCTTCACTTGTTGAGAGGAGTGAATTGAGTTTCATATGTATTTGTTAAGAATTTTGTTTGAATTTTACAGAAAAGGAACCAAACTTAGCTTTTTAATTTAAGTAACAATTCTTAATTTTATTTTATTTTTTCTGTAGCATAATCAAAATTATCATTGTAGAAAAAATATAATGGGGGAAGATATGAAAACTTTTCATAGTTAGAAAGTTCGATACTTTGGAAAAACTGTAGGTGTAAATTTTTCCTCCCTCTTTTCAAAAGACCAAAAAATGTGATCTAAATTTAAACCTGTTATGGTGTAATTAATTGTTAGATTGAATGATTGAATTGAGTTTTGTGACTTGTATATATTTTTTGTTGTTAACCCTTGTAATCTGTTTATCTATTCTTGTCTTTTGAAATGCATTGAATTAGATCAAAATTTAGTTTTAAAATTAAATTTTAATGGTAATTTATTTAGAACCATTTTCGTCTACATATTTGGCCATGGTATTTTCCCCTTTTTATTTGTGTAAAGAGTGTTTTTATATCAAGTTTTTGGTTTTGAACATTTTTATATTCTTATTTAAATTTCTTTTCCTAAATAAACATTGGTTTCATATTATATACATAATACTAAATTTTGAATTATGTCTATTTGCCTTGTTAAAAAACTTAGATCAGTTGTTATAATCATTTTTCTATTTCCTTCTCAACTTCTTTTGTCAGTTGATTTTCTAAACAAGAATTGTATAATGTACCAAGGATTATTATTATTATTTGCAATTCGCAGTAAAATTGATTTGGCATCTGTGCATTAAGAGGTAACTTAAGCGCCTTTCTTGTCAATTTCTATGTTTAGTAATATTATTATAGAGAATTGAATAAATGATCTCGTGAGAAGTATTTTTGTATATCAGAGGCATCTTTGGAATTGTGAATGTGTCAATTGTAATTTGATTGTGTTGACACCATATAAAGTTGTGGATCTAAGACCTATGTTATTTCTTCTTCTCTTTTGATATTTTTGTAGTTTTTCCAAGTCACAAAAACATTGTGTTAAGTCTTATGAGTTTTATTGGGTCATTTACATGGAAAGGAATATTACTACTGTCCTTATTTCTATCCAGTTTGTTTAAAGTTTAAAAGAAGAAAATTTTTCTTTGAAAATTTGTGAAGAAATTTTCTTTGAACTTATTTTGATTTTCCTTAAAAATACCATGTACAAAATGTAGCTATTGGATTTAATATTTTGAGCAAATTCTTCATTGTATAAAGAACAATAGAAATCTCTCAGTTATGTGCATTTAATACATTGCGCACGTGTCAACGAAAGGATTGGGGCGTTATATACATAGGGCTCGGGTCAACGAAAGAATTGGAGCGTAGTATATATCACGTATGTGTCGGCGAGAGGATTGGGGCGTATTATACATAGCACACGTGTCGACGAAAGCATTGGAGCGTATTATATATCACGTACTTGTCGACGAAAGGATTGAGGCGTAGTGTATATTACGTACGTGTCGACTAAAGGAATTGTTCGTAGCACACGTGTCAACGAAAGGATTGGGGCGTATTATATATCACGTACTTGTCGACGAAAGGATTGGGGCGTAGTGTATATCAAGTACGCGTCGACGAAAAGACTGGGGCGTAGTGTATATCGCAAAAAGGTCAACGAAAGGATTGAGGCGTAATATATATCCCAAACGTATCGACGAAAGGATTGGGACATATAGTACATAGGACACCTGACGACGAAAGGATTGGGGCGTAGTGTATATCACGTACGTGTCGACGAAAGGATTGGAGCGTAGTATACATAACACACGTGTCGACGAAAGCATTGGAGCGTATTATATATAATGTACTTGTCGACGAAAGGATTGGGGCGTAGTGTATATTACGTACGTGTCGACTAAAGGATTGGGGCTTAGTAGACATAGCTCACGTGTCGACGAAAGGATTGGGGCGTTATATACATGGGACACGTGTCGAAAGCATTGGAGCGTAGTATATATCACATACGTGTCGACGAAAGGATTGGGGCGTAATGGATATCACGTACATGTCGATTAAAGGATTGGGGCGTAGTATATATCGCGTAGACGCCTAAGGGTGGGTCGGGGCGTTGTATATATCGTACATGTGGCGACGGGTGGTGGTGGTGGGAGCGGAGTGTATATAGCACATGTACCAACAGGGACGGTGTTTTCATAGCGTATGAGCCGATGGGTACGATACATGCTTAAATACGTAGGATTTAATACGTTGGTGTGCAATAATTTGAAAATAAAGCGAATTCGTTATTTTTTTTCTTTCCACTCAATTCGTAATGTCTCGTTCGGTGACTATTATGCGTTCATGACATCACTGCCAATGGGAAAAACAGCATATCACATATTGAATATGTCATTCGAAATGCATTGAGATAAATTACATACATTAAGATGGATCTTCTCGAAATAATTAACAATATACCAAAATTTCATACATTTATGTGGTATTAGTTTGTTTCTGGACATTAGTGTATACATTGATGTATTTTCATCTTTCAATTCTAATCTTTTGCTGGAATTCAATTAGTGACCATCAGTCTTTCCCTCGAAGGTATTCTTTTTTTGTCTATCCTTGTACCCAAAGTTTATTAGAATGTAATCCACTGCACTGGTTACTAAGTCAGACACCTTAAAGTTATCCTTTAGTTTATTTTTGTTTCTTTATTATGTTACATCTATTTAATTCCACAATCTTATGTTTTGGGACTTAAAATCTATTGAAGGAAACTTCAAAGATATATAAGCCAAAATGAGATATTACATTGGCAATTTTACATCAAGTTATCAAGGGTTGTAAGGACCGCTCTGAAAAATTCATTCAAAATTATTTAATCAAATTTTGTATAAGAGTATAACCTACCCAAATTTTCAGCTCTCAAGACAGCTACTTTTTTCACAGCCATTTGTTTGGTCACATCCATTTTCTTTATTTTTGTCATTGCCTGTCAGGCTCACATTTATTTTTAAAGATTTCTAAATACATCTATTCAATAGGATTTTTTTAAGAAATCCTTGTAATGTTTTTAATAGATCCTTCCTTTGGAAGAAAATTCATAAATCAAGAAGAAATACTTTTCATAGACTTATGAAGATCGTAATTCAAAAGAGCTTATAAGGTTAAAAATATGATTCCTGTGTGTGTGATAGGGAGGGGATCCCTGCACTCTTTCTTGCATGATGGGGGATTCTCCAAGGGAATGGATGTCTCCGTTAAAATACATTGTGGATGCACCCCTGATTTACAGTATCAGTTGACTTGTGAACGAAATTCCATGTTTCAATATTTCTTGCTTAAATATGTATTCCTTCAGTCATCAGTATTTGATGATAGGAACTAGAACCTCTCAAGGTAAACTCATTCTGATTGGGAAATTTAAATGAAGTGAGTGGTTGACATAACTCATTTAATATTTTATTGTGGCTACTTCACTGTTAGTTTCTGAAGTCCTTTTACATGATATTTTAACTCAAGATCATGTGCTGTATTATTAAAGGTTAAAATTCTGAATGCTATACTAATGAGACCAATAAAAGCAGGTTCATTGGTATGAATGCTAAAATAAGCTTTTCTCTGCCATTATAAAAGCATCACTGAAATTCAGAAGATGCGCACGAACAATATTTCTTTATCACATCCAGAATAAAGTATTTTATTTCAAAGCATCAAAATTAATCCAAAATTTTCAATACCTTGTAGGATATAATACTTACAAACAAAATATTTGCTTTTTTCTGAAATTTTAAACACTTAAGTCTTACTATTAACACAAAACATAGTTTGTAAGCTATAACTTCAGACACTGCAGTTCCTCTGAGTTCACTGAGAATTCTCTTTATAACAAAATTATGTCATTACATTCCAATCGAGCATGCGTAGTTTGCGTGTCAAATCTCCCAAAGTTCAACGGTATTTTCAGTGTCAAAAGTGTCATACATCAATTTCAACATCGCTGGTATCACCAGAGCTGTCGGTGGAAGGAAAATGGTCTTCTCCCATCAGCAGAACCGCTGGCAGGCAGGAAGTAATATTGCCAAGTGTACGCTCCCAGTTCTTGCAAAGTGCTATTAGGTAAAGAGCCCAGTGTCTGCCGGGGCTCTAGACAAGCAAGCGACGTAACACTACTGGATCCAGCAAAAAAGTTGCAACTTAAAATTATGCAGTTCTGGAATATGCGGACGCATCGTAGACGTACAAGAATAGTACTATGGTAAAGAGTGTAAAATAAATTTAATTAGATACTACTTCAAAAAATTCAGAACAGAATCTTGTAACTCATATTTGAGAGACAAAACAAGATGAAAAGTACTACAGCTTGCCACTGAAGTGGTAAGCAAGTTCCCTCTATAGTTTCTAATGATTCCCTCAGTCTCCATGAAAAATATTGCAACAATTTCTTTTTTCTCTTTCTTTATGTTCAAAAAACTTAGACTTAAAAAGAGTTTTTTTATAACATTTAAAATGATGAAACAATAAAATCATCTGGACATCTATTCCACAACCAGGACAAATCAGTATGGTACCTGGTGCAGCAGGCTCTGTACCTTGGTAGTTATGGTAGCTATATTGAATGAGTGAACGTCTATCCTCATATATAGAGTAAACCAACACTAACTTTTCTGTCAATTGAAATTCATGTCATTAATACAATAAATGTATCTCACTTTTCCAGTTAGTACCAATTAATAACAAAATCAAACAGCCTTCAATCCAATCATTGTATTTCTGCAAGAACTTTTTATGTAAGATAATGTTCTGAAATTCAGGAAATCTTGAAAAAATATGGCTATCTTCTATAATATTTAAGTTTGGTTAAAATAATACCATCAATTCTAGAGATAAAAATCTTATGTAAAAAAAACCTGGATCACTCCACAAATATGTAACTTTTCAGTTTAAGCCATAATCACCAATATATAATTATTTTCGATTGTTCCCTTTTATTTCCTGTTCTCTTTTGTGTGAGGTCTTGTTTAAGTTTATCATCTCCAATTCCCACTTCTTTAATGTCATCTTCTGTTTCGCTGATCCATTTTGTCTTGTTTTTACTAGCATTCGTTATCTCGAAGATTTGCCTTGTGAACCTACTCTTTTCCATCCTGCGGATATGTCCGTAAAATTTCATTCTTCTTTTTCTAACAGCATCTATTATTGTTTCTGCGTGTTTATAGATCTCTGTTGAAGACCTCTTTATCCAAATTCCTTCACGAAAAACTGGACCAAATATTTTCCTGAGAATTTTCCTTTCCTGTTTTTCAATTTCTCTTATTTTTCTTTGGCCATGAATTAACATCGTTTCTGCACCATACAGTGCTTCCGGTCGAACTTCTGTGTTGCAATGTCTTAATTTTGCATTGATCGAAATAGATTTCTTACTATAGTGAGTCCATGTGAGCTTATATGCTTTCTGTAATTTTATGGTTCTTTCTCGTTTGGCTATTGTGTTCAGTCTTGATGGCTGGATATTCACCTAGGTATTTGAAATGGGGGACTCGTGTCACTTTATCGTATAGAGTTATAATAGGGAGATTATCTATAAAATGAG
Organism: Laupala kohalensis; assembly: GCA_002313205.1. Taxonomy (NCBI): domain Eukaryota; kingdom Metazoa; phylum Arthropoda; class Insecta; order Orthoptera; family Trigonidiidae; genus Laupala; species Laupala kohalensis. The sequence continues at coordinate 43,153 of NNCF01128653.1, read as the reverse complement.
TTTTCTGGTAGGAGATTTGTAGGCCAGTTTTCTGTGGAATTTCATGTAGTTCTTCCAGGGCAATTGTGGCTTCTCTGTTGTTTGTGAGAATAGCTAGATCATCTGCGAAAGCTAGACATTTAACATTGATCCTCTGTTCTTTCTTAATCTCAAGTTGTATTCCCTTTATTTCCTTTTCCCATGTTTTCACGATTTTTTTCAGAATTAAGTTAAATAGGAGGGGCGAGAGGCCATCCCCTTGGCGGACTCCGGTCTGGATTTCAAATGCTTCTGAAATTTCTCCCATGAATTTAAATTTCGAGGTTGTACCTATTAATGTCTGTTGAATAATTGCCCTTGTTTTCCTGTCGATTTTGAACTCTTCTAAAGTGTCGAATAGAGTTTGCCTATCTATCGCATCATAAGCCTTCTTGAAGTCGATAAAAGTTACAACAGTATTTCTGCACCTTCTTATGTGAAAAATTGTCTTTAGGTTCCAAATCTGTTCTAGACAAGAACGCCCTTTACGAAATCCTGCCGGATTCTCTCCTATTAGTGGGTCACCTTGTTCTTCGAGCCGACTTAACAGCGCTTTTGAAAGAATTTTGTATGCTTCAGAGAGAAGTGAGATTCCTCTGTAGTTATTCGGATCTGTTTCATCTCCCTTTTTGTGAAGAGGGTGGACTAAAGCACATTTCCACTCTGCAGGTATTTGTTCGATTTCCCTAATGTTTTCAATAGTTCTGTGAATCGCTTGTGTGATATTGTCGTCGTTTAGTTTCCAAATTTCTGCTATGATTCCCTCTTCTCCGGGGACTTTATTAGTTTTCATATATTTGATTATTTCTTTTATTTCCTACAAAGATGGCGATTTTGAATCTGGGTTGGATGGAGGTTTTTCAAAATCGAGTTTCTACTGGGGGCTTGCAGTTAAGGAGTGAGTGAAAGTACTAAGCTAAAATTTGACAGTTATTTTTTGTGTTTGTTTCCAGTGATCCATTGGGCAAGTGGAAACATACACTAGGTGGCTGATATCCCGTTAAGTTTTCTCTAAAGACTTTGTAAAAGTTTCTTGTGTTGTTCTTGATGAAGTCTTGTTCGATTTCTTCAAGCCGGTTTATATCATAGCTTCGTTTTTCTCTTCGTATCGCCTTGGATGATCTTTTCTGTATCTTCAAAAACTCCTTCCATTTCTCTGGAGTACTGTTGCTACTGAAATTATTCCATGCTTGGATTCTCTCTTCTATTGCCTTGTCACAGGCGCTGTTCCACCACCTATGTTTCCTCTTTCTTGGAGGTTGTCCTAATCTCATTTTGTTTTTCAGTACACCTGCAAGGTCCATCCAATTCATGGTGTTTGATTGGCTAATTTCCTGAATAATTTCTTTCTTGTTGAGTTTGAGGTATTCTGAATCAATTTTGAACGTTTTATTCATTTGTTTTCTTTCTGTTAGGTTGAAAGCTGATCTTTATTTGCAGAAGATTGTGATCTGAGTCAAAAAAACCTTTCCATGTTTTTACGTTGAGCATTTCTTTGGTATTCTTATTGGATATAGCTACGTGATGTATCTGAAACTCACCTAAAGTGGTATTCGGGGATTTACATGTTTTAAGTTTGTGTGCAGGTTTTTGAAACTGTGGACATGATTTTAAGACAAAAATTTTCGCAAAAGGTTATTAACCTCTCTCCGCTTTTGTTCGTTCTCCTGTAAACCTTGTGAATTCTTGTTGTTTTCCTGAATTTTTTCTCTTTGCCAAGTTGTCCATTGAAGTCTCCTAATAAAATATATACATATAAAATTGTGATGGCTTAATAAATAATAAAACAACACAAATGATTATTTAATAGATTATTCTATATATCTTGCAAATGTTTCTATTGACACCCAACTCAAATCTAAATATTTTCCCGCAGTATTTATTTTTTCATCAGTCCCCCCCCCCACCTCATTTTTGTAAGGACAGATAAAAGTTTTATTTTAACTGTCTAAAACTGGTAAGTATATAAAAACAAATAACACTATCCTTGATGTGGTAATCACCAATTATCTTTCCTTTGATTTATTACATTATTTATAACATACTTAGTGGAAATATACAGAAAATGTCATGAATGTATGTATTTCTCATTTCGGCGAACTAAGGACCACGATGATGACTAAGGACAACTAAGTCAATCCATACGAGTGTTATTAAGACTCAGTTCTGTGTGAGTTTACTCATTAGACACATTGTGACACATTTTTGGGGGAAAAGCGTCTGGATATAATCTAGATTGCTGTTTACGAGTATTACAACTGCGGTTGTAAGCCGCAGAGGGTGAACTTTTCATACACCACAGCCATTTGAACAGAGACATAGAAATGAAAAGCTAAAAAAATTTCTGGTCCCACCGGAATTGAATTTGGGATAATTTGATGAGCAGTGGCGACGATTAGGGGGGTACGATTTAAGGGACGATAAAGATTTCATTTTAACCGTCTAAAACTGGGACTTCTAAAGAAAATTACACCATCCTTGATGTGGTTACCACCAATAGTATTTCCTTTGATTTATTTAAAACATACTTAGTGGAAATATGCAGAAAATGTCGTGTATGCATGTATGTATTTCTCATTTCGGCCAACTAAGAACCACGATGATGACAAACATCATTCGCAATGACCGACGTGTGACTATGACGTAGGGCTTGTTGTATGCTGTTCACGTGAAACCGCATATCATGCATGAGCAGTTTCGTTAAGTTTGTGCACGATGGGTGCCCCTCCAATTGTCCGAGGAACACAAAAAAGAACAGAATTGGTCTGTCCTTGTAGCACCTCACTCGGTACACTGAGGAAGGATTGGACTTCATGGCACGAATTGTTACGGGGGACGAGTCTCGGGTTCATTAATTTCAAGGCGAATCCAAGCGATCTTCCATGGAATAAAAACATTCCATCTTACCCCCTCCCAAAAAAAGTTCAAGACGATTCCATCGGTCCGCAAGGTTATGCTCACCGAGGTTTGGGACATGCAAGGGGTCCCCTGCAGAAATTCCAGCCTCACGGTGAGACTGAATGCCGCGTTTCATTTTTTATTTTTATAGAGCATTGGTCTTTTGACCATCTTGCCTATTACATTGTCATTGCAAGGCTTCTCTACCCTCTATTTTCTTACTTCACATCTTCGGCATCTTCATTCACTAACTCCCTTCAGTCAGTTGTCATCCATGTCTGTCCTTTGTTTGTCTGCTTCGTCATGTCGTCTCACATTTTGTTGACTCGCCTTTATTTCAGTCCTCGTTTCTTCTTCACTCCTCTTTCTCAATATATATGTCTTATCTTCCCTACCTCACTTACATACTCTCTGAACCATTCAAATCTTTCGTCTTCTTTGAACTAGTCTTTTTTCGCAAAAAACACATTTCCCCAAAGACGGCACGATTTTATTTGCTCTCACGAATATCTTGACGTTTCTTCATCCTCGTGAGAAGTGATTTTCCTTCATTATGACCTCCGCAAGGTCATTTCCTTCAGCTGCAGATTTCAAGGAGAGCAGCATATGTGCTGAGAGTTTCGGATGCCAGTAGTATCAGTTCAGTGAGTTCTAGATAAACGTTTCATGCCGTGAACTGGTGAAAAATTCCAGTATATATTGCTACAGAGGAAGTACTTTAGTGTATAAGGTAAGATTATCTCAGTATTTATTTCTGTGATTTTTATTCCTAGAATTTATCGAGAAAGGTATTGAGAAATGAGTTAACAATCATGTAACTCAAGCTAATTTATAAATATAATAAAATAGTATTTTACGTCTACTTAAAAAAAGGTTATAATCTCACATCTGAAAGAAAACTAATAATGTAATGATTATTTATGTATAAGCGCTTAAATAATATAATTAAATGAAAGGTGACGTAAGAAATGTCGGTGTCACTTTCACTTCTTCACTTCAATGAGATAAACACGTAGCTAACGCTAGTAAGAAAATATACGCTTTTCTTCATGTCCTTAAACTTATTCACAAACTTCTTTCAACTTCAAAGAAATGATTATATCATCACTCATACACCTTCATTTTGACTATTGTGACGTTCTTTTAGCGGTTATCAGTACTAGTTTTGCAAACAAACTTCAGATCATTCAGAATTCTGGTATTCGACACATTTACAATTTTACATTTATTAACATTTAGTAGATCTTAATAAAAATACACGATCCTACTATCTTTACCTCTGAAAATGACTTAATATTTTATGTTGAATTATTTGTTTTCAAAAAACTTGTTGCGCGAATCGTAAATAATATACAAACTTCGGCAAGTACTTATTTACCAACTCGTCACTGACCAATGAAATTAATTGGTATCCACTTTTGTGAACATTTCGCATGACAAGCTTATTCAGTGGTAAAGGTAGTAAGTACATTTATTTTTATTGGGATCTACTAATGTGAATTATGGATGGAGGTATTATCATTTAACATTGCATTTCTTTAATAAAAACCTTATTCGTTATTATTCGTTTTAGTTCATCACTCAAATAAAAGTTTTTTCTTTATTTTTTCTCTTTTATCTTTGTCGTTGCTAAGTCGTTTATTCTTTACTCTGTTAAATAACGATGCAAGACATCAGTTATCATTGTTTCAAGAATCACGTTTTCAAATTGATTCATACGGATGATTTTTTAATCTCAGCTTTTAGAATGGACATTACTGAGTCTACATACGTAAGACTAACTCTCCTTGACATCTAGAAGGATGATATTTGCTTGCTCTTCTCAAATTTTGTGTCTCTTCTCACTCTGAGGGTATCCCAAAGTGAAAGCGGTAGCATAGACCCTTTCCAATGATTGAGTATCTTGATAATACATGGGTGTTTTCTCACCCCAAATACTTTTTAAAACAGATGTTATGAAGCGATGATTATCCTGCGCTGTCAATTTTGACGCGTAGTGTACTATATACGCAGTATATATTGATCTATTATGAACTTGTCTAAAGTGTTTCAATTTATTTTTCTTGTAATAAAGATTTCCAGAGTGCCCTTTCATAATGATGTACATACATTCAACAATTACATGATGTACATTGTTGGCACGTTGGTTGAAATTAATGCTCAATTTTGAAATATTTGTGGCAATCAAGAAAGATGGAATTATTTTTCCCTGTTTGGGTAGTCAGAAGGGGGAAAATTCCCTGTCTTTTCCATTTCCTAGTAATCTTCAACCGGAATTGTTTTCCCCCCCAAATTATATTCCTAGCGTTTAAAATCTCTAAACAAGACGATATTGAGATTCGCATTGGAGCCAAACTTAAAATTATTTACAAATTGATTTTTTTAAATTGAGGAAATACTTGGAGTTTAATATTTCTTTTTGAAAATTCATTACATCTCATTACAAATTGTTTGATCAGATTGATACGATTACAGAACACTTTTATACGAATAAAATGCTTGAAATTTACGGAATTATTAACAATGCGTAAATCTTCTTTTATTTATTTTGTAGTATTTGTAAATCAGAAATAGTGAGGTATTGAAACGTATCTACATGGGTGATGGGAGGAAGGAGGTGGGAGGTAGGGGCTATTGTTAGAAAGAGGGTTGTTTAGCTGAATTTACCAATAACTTGACCCACATGGAGATGCTAGTAGGAGTAGTTAGTAATAGTAAGAATTAGTGATACTAGGACTAGTATGAGGTGGATAGAAAAGTGGCGGATAGTTTTGTGTTAGTATCAAAACTCTTAAATTCATAAATGAAATGACTTCTCTTTTAACAATGCCAACTTCTGAATGTATTTCTTCAATTTTAACGTTTTTAGAACGTGAGTAATTCTATATTGGCGAAACAACATTACAAAAATTTGAAACTAATTGGTTATTTCACATAAACTGTAAAGTAGATTGAGACAAATAAATACTGAAATTTTGATAATTTTTTATGCGATTTATGTTAAAAATAAGACAAACCTAAGCATATTATACTTTAAACAAAATTGTAAGGGGTTCGTCATATTTGAGTGGTCTCACACGAGAGCACATATTAAAAATTTTGGGAACCACTGCGTTATTAGTTTGCCTCACATTTTGGTTTGTTATTCAAACCCAGGAAACTTGATGAGCTCTGCAGACAGATTCAAAATTTTCCAGTTTTGTCACTTACAGCAAATATAAAAGAGTTCTAATCGGTTTCTAAGCGGGACATAAAAATCAATGCACTCGAAAAATAATTGTTGGACAAAAATGATCTTAATTAACTTACTAACTTAATTGACCACATCTTAACTTAATTATCAATAATCTTAATTAACCTAATAATCAATAATATTAATAAACTTAATATCAACAATCTTAATTAACACCTGTGGGACGATATACCAGAATTGAAGATCTACGCCCTCATAATAAGGTGTAAGAATAACTGTACTTAAAAACAACACTATGAAGGAAGTTAAAATTAGGTATCCTTTGCCAGTACACCTATAGACAAGATAATTCTACATTTTCATACCATTTTTTTTTATTCGATAGAAGTTATTTGAATTCTGTATCACTTCTCTGTCAAATAAAATTACATTAAAATCAACCAAACCAAACAGGAAGCGCCGTTTTCCTTCTTGCGATTGAGAGTAAGGAGTGAAGTACCAAAATAACAACACTCATGTTATGTCTCACTCAACAATTTCTCGTTCATCTAGTAAGTATATTAATTTACTTTGTTTTTAAATATTTTATTAGTTAAATTTATTTCATTTGATTGCTTTAAGGAATTATAGATGCATATAATATTTGTAGTTAATGGAGTATTTTTGTGTATTTAAAAAAAAAAATCCAAAATATCACATCCTTGTTTATCATTTCTCTGAATCTTCTCCATTTGAAATGTAAATATTATAGTTTCAATCTTTATTTCGTTACATAAACGAAAGTTAACACAATTGAATCTTTTTTTGTTCTTATTGACTGCACTTCCCTGGTTAAGTAAACTCTTCTCTGGAAGGTATCAGCAGGCGTACATAGTATACTCGTACTTTAAATTTTTTTGAGGAATGTAGTAATTCTGTATCCGCACCTCAGTTTTTATTCCTTATTTAGAATTCCTTTAAAAGTATACTTTAATACCACTTGTCATTATGTATCCTATCTTCTAGATAAGTTCTGAAGACAGATGAGAAAGGCAGTGATAACATTGTTGGCAGCACTGTCAGCAATATGGCCGACCTCCTGGGGACAAGAATCTTTGCCGCGGGACTTCCCCTGCACGCAGGAGGAATACGAATGCCTGTCTCTTGGTAGAGTGAATTTTACTTTTATCACAACTTTTGAAAGTTATATGTTAACTAACGGCTCGGATTATAGTACATTTCTTCTACTTGTAACCAACACAAACCACTGCAAATACTGCTATACAAATTTAATATAAAATTGAATATTTTTTGGTCAATGGGGAAACGTACGAGCTTTAATACTGCAATCGGAAGTTTTGTTTTCACAAAAATGTTACGACCTTTTCATGGGTTATCATTATCAGAAAGTGGCAATAAAATATTAAAATTACGTTTTGACAACATAGTTTAAATATTAGGTGTATTTAAATGTTGTAACTTCTTCTATTGAAAAGTTTTTTGAATTTTTCTACATAACTGCTTAGTTTGCCACTAAAATAATGAATATCTACATTTTTCAATATCATAAGGTCTTTTGGCAAATCCCACTAGACCGTATCTTTAAGAATTATAGTTCAATATCACTATTTTTTATAGAAATATTGCCTTATAGTTATACATATGCCTTGTAGTTTTTATATACATTGCGTAATCATTTCGTATGATGTTTGGAACACAGAAACTTAAAAGTTGTAAATGTGCCTCAAATATATTACATTATTTTAAACCAATAAACTCAAACGGGTTACTTTGTTTTTAATTTCAGAGGCAATGGGGCATTTACTAATTACTACCGTTTTCCGCTTCTTCAATATCGACATGGAATCGAACTGAACAAATCGATTTTCCACGCTTTTCTGAAGCCACATGAAGTACCGTCTTTCATCAGATTATTTATGAAATAACAATTGTTCAAATCGAATTAAATAAATAAGAAATATGATTTGTAAGCTAACACGTCTGTATCGAGGGGATTGCTGGGACGAAACTCCGCTTCGCTGACACTGTTTAATAACAATTATTCGGTCACAGTCGGCGATGTTAGGTTTGTTAGACCCGGCAATTCTGTTTTAAGAAGATCTGTTTAAGTGTGAAGATGGTGGCGATGGTGGAGGTAGCAGCACTCGCGGGAGGATATACGAAGAAAAAGGTTAGGATAGGACCATAATGTTAAATTGGTCCAATTTGTTATTTTTTTAAATTATCCCATTAGTATTTTATTACTTCATTCTCCCGTAAGTATAGCATTTCTTTAAATTGAGGAAATACAGATAAAGAACACACACTTCTTAAAATAAAGAGAAGTAATGCAAAACATTATTACTCGTTTACTTGTATAACTAAATTTGAATCTCCCTAACGGCATAATAAGTTATGGTAAAGAATAAAATAGTAATGGATGCTCACCGATCCATAATATCATTCCACGCGTTGGATGTTTCCCTCGAGCAATTCCATGCTTCCAATATTTACCAACATAGTACCTTTCTAGAAACACATATCTTTTTACTAAAATTTAAGCAAATTTCTAAGTAGGACACGAACCTTGCTCTTTAAACTTCAAGGACCCACTTCCCACCCAACGATTATCAGAGACTGAAAAATTTCGTCAGTTCAGGAGAATTTCCATCATAGAATAAATAAAATCAAACACCAACAGCCTCTGTAACGTTAGCGCCAAGACATTCTATCGATTTGTGAGTTATTAATATTTCTTCGCATTTCACAAGCCTAACACTGCTAAGAAGATTACAGAGTCCAGCCGAACGCCGCTAAGACGGAAGGGCGACGAACTTGGGAACCACCCTAAGCCTCTTCAGTTATTGAGGTATTGTTTGAATGTACACCTTTTACTTCCTAGGAAGGTACGATTGTTCTCGAAGAGTGTTGGCGAATGCGTGTGACCAGTCCACGATTCCCTTTGTATTACACTATTTCTGTGGAAGAAGATTTGACTCATGCGAAGTCCACTGGAATTTCGGTGTACCTCAGAAAAGAAGAATTTTAAGACGTTATGAATGAAGTACGTCGCCGGATGTAGAATAATGAGAGGCTCTGAAAAGGGTGCTTGAAGGCGCCTAGTTGACGCCTATGGCGGTTCGTCTTTACGGCGCAGTCACTGCGTTCCTAGAAGCCGAAGGGGTGAACAAGAAGAGTACTTGCACGGTGTGGTAGCGAAGGCGTGGTTATTTGCTGATCACGTGACTTCCTCTTCTGTATATATTGGGAGGAGTGAAGATCCTCGAGGACTTTTTACGTGTGAGTTGAGTCCACCGGCACTTGAGATGTGACTGGGCTAGCATAGGTCGCGGAGACCAGATGTTCGTAAGGCTGCGGTAGTCTAGATGAAGTCATTACTATTTGCGAGTGTCGTAACTTGTAACAGTTAGTTGTTGGGGAAAACAACTTGTAATTTTGGAGGTTCACATAACCTAGAGGGTTTTACAAATTAGTTGTCTTCAACTAAATTTATCTAAGTGTAATTATGCTTTCTGATAGCATTACTTGTGTAATATCAGATTTATATATGTATTAATGATTTTGGGAGTTTGTCTCCGTTTGTAAATTCAGATTTTTATATAATTTGTATAAAATCATTAATTGTTGTCATTACACGTGTGTTTGATTGCCCGGGAAACTGGACTGGTGGCAGCGACGAAAACTACCATAGGAATTGTGGTATTTATGAGAATCCCGCTTCTGCCAAAAAATTCTCATACCGCATCAGGGCTTGTGGTGTGATGTTGCAGCCTCGTTTACTCAGCGTTCATTGTTAGATCAGATGACTTGATAGATTGGTATATCAATGAACTGATTAGTCCTAACTTCGTAACATGAGTGTTTAAGGTGCATTAATCATTTAACAATATACTCTGCGTAAATGTAGCGGAGTTGGTGTTTAATGTAATGTTTCAATTTTGAAAGAAATATATATTTTTCGCTTTTTAATTCATGGACATGCACTTCTATGAAATTGTCGTACAATTGGCCATATCGTACATAGTCAAATCGTACATCGCTGAATTATCGTACAAAACTATAATTATCGTACATCTGGCAACTCTGCTTCTATCCCTAATGTAATAAAATTCAATTCTTAAGTCGGTTTTGATTGTTTGCTTCCTTTGTGCGTTATGGAGGGAACAAAAACACACTTTATGTCCAAAACTCGAATTCAGTAGTTGACCAAAAAGTACGACCACGATAGGGTTGTCAGAACTAATTTCGAACGTTTTCAATACGATCTGTACTAGTTTTGGAAAGTACACTGTTGCCAAAGCTAGTGTTTGTCCTTTAGCAGACCAAAACTATCGGTGATTGTGNGGGGGGGGGGGTTCTGACCGGGAAGGGATCTGGGGAGCATTTCTGTTTGGATATCAACACAAATTTTATAAAAATTGTCTTCTAAATAAAATACATCAACTCAAATAAATAATCAACAATTAACAATATTAAATAGTAACTGACTTTATTAATTGTTTAAATTGGCAAAATATACCTTTATCTGCTAAGAGTTCTGGTCCATTGGGGGAGGGGAGTACAGCCCCCTTAGCTCCCCCGTAGATCCGCCTCTGATCGCAGCAATAATGAGGTTTCTCATATTTGAAACACTTGTATTGTAGGGTTAATATGTACATTTTCATGTACGAAGCATTACGAAAAGGATTACGACAGAAAAGGTTTCATTCCGGGAACATTTTCTCAGGGGTTTGATTTAACCCTTTGATGCAACAATGCACCCCCTCGGAGACTCATCCCGCTATTTTATACATTTTTGAATTGATAACTACGTGTTTAATTCGCAAGACGTTAAATATGCAAATTTATAGATATTCTCTAAAACTGTGTAGAACATACCGTGTGATATTTTGAGAAAACCGCGTTCAATTATGAAATAATAAAATAATGAATATTATTTCAACTCTTTTTTGCATACAGGATACAGATAAAACTTCTTGGAATAAAAACTAACCACAATTTACACTAGCGTAGTTAATTAAGTAATTATTTTAATCTCCGCTTTTATATTGTAACACAAGTTATATAAAAATAAATGATAAATAATTAAATAAGATAATAATAATTAAAATAATTAAGAACAATTAAAATAGTTATACATCATTGAAGTTGCTTTTACAATTAAAATGCCATACCAATTTATTTATTTCTATAACAATTAAATTGCTACACCAAAGTATTGAAAATGATATACCAATTAAATTGTTTAGAATTTAATTTACTATTTTTAAATCGTTTGCAAATTAATTGTTTATAACAATTTAAAATGTTTTCGACAATTACATTTTCTGTACAAATTTATGAATAAATACATGGCTTATTTTAATTGTTATGATCAATTATTATAAACAACAATATTGTTGTAAATAATTAAAATTAATGAAGCAATTAAATCATTATAAAGAAATATTAATTCTATAATTAAATTGTTAAAAAATTAATAAAGCTATAATTAAATCGTTATGATACATTTACAAATGTTAGAATTAAATCGTTATGATACGATTACAAATGTTAGAATTAAATCGATATGACCAACTATGATTTGTATAAATATAAAAGTTGTTATTAACGGTTATAATCTTTATAATTGAAAATATTAAAATTGTTATAAACAATTAAATTTTTATAATCTGTAAAAAATGATGAATTAAAAATAATGCAAACTATTAGATTTTTAACAGTTAAATTATTGCAAACAATTAATTGTCGATGTAGATATGAGGATCCCAGTTCGGGTAGTTGCATAATTTAAAAGAAGTATGAGTGATTTAAAATTAGTACACTGCGACGTCTATTTTGACTGGCTTATCTTATCAGTTTCTATCTTATCTTATATAATCAGACCTATCTTATCTTTTCCTCTCTCATCAGATCCGGAAGACACGTCAGCAGTGACGACAGAGAAACTTACTACATAAATCCCTTTCAACTTTTCCGACTCCAAGTGGGAAACGTGTAACATTGCTATATAGCGAAAATTTTAGCCACATAAAACAGTCTCTTTACAAGAAATGTTACATAAAGCAAATGTAACATGTAGGAAAGTGCTACATGTAGCAAACTCATGAAATTGTGTAGCAAAGTGTTAATTAACATTTGCTATATAACAAATTGCTACATAGTGTAAACGCACCTTTAGAGGGAAATAATGCTATTCGCTGTACACGGTCACGAGTTTTACCCAGTGCCATAGCGCACACGAAGACACATACCATTAACCTTGATGACTACAACAGCGACTTATGATACTGAAATTATGCGAGGCACATGGTACGGGGAGGCAAATTTTCCCCACGAATATCAGTGCTTCTATCTACAACATGACTTTTCTATGTGCAGGGAGGCTGTTAAATCCAATCGATCGGAGATGCTACCGAGTTGGCGAATTATATGGCCCTTGCTCAAGTGGACAGGTCTTCCGTGCTAACAAGACTCTTGCGCAAAGGGATGGCCGTCTGGAAGGAGCATGTTTGCCTCCCTTGTGCAGTTCTCGGAATGAAGTCTTCGCCGCACTAACTGCTCGATGTGAAGATAACTCACATTTCTTCGGCAAGGTTGTTTGATACTTTGAGATGATGTTTTTATCCACGGGTATAGTGATCAAGATTCACTATAGCAATGTGGAGACGTAGAATAAGACAATTTCACTAATAACGATAAATAATTATTACTTTCTACCGTAATTCCACTCAGAACCAACAAAAGGATTCAGGGTCATGGGGCAAATTTTCAACTATGGGCCTCCTTACCTTTCTTCCCTCTTCCCACCTCTCCCTGCAACCTCTAGGTTCAAATAGTAAAGAAGTGTACGAATTAAAAAATATATTTATTTAACTTACTTATTTGGTTGGTATATCATACTTAGACCGTAATATACATTTTGATACTTTTAGATAAAATGTTCAAAACAATATTAAAACGTCTAGTTTTTTAAACACATACATAAAAAACAAATCTATTTCTTCAGTCGTTGTAGAATGGGTGACAATAATGTATGAAAAATAATTTATTGAAAACTAACTTTCAACAATGATTTGTCCTTGGAGCCTTTTTTCTGCGTCTAAAATGACAAAATAAATTGCATTGTTCCGAGTTATCAATTTTTATTTATTTCGTTTTAGAAAACATCTTTTATCATTGGAGGGTAACCTATGGACCCCATTTCTTGGCGCTTGGGGAAAACTTAACGCCCTGCACCCACTCTGCACCCAGCCCCGCACCCCCATCCTGGCCCGGGTTTTGCTCCGGTTTTCCTTCGGGTAGAGGTGGATTTCTTATACAGGTTCTCTAGGCTTTGTCTAGGGGCATGTTTATTGTAATAATAAATCGTGAATTTAGTGTTATTTCAATTCTTAAACACTATACTCAGAATAATCTATAGTTCGATAATAATTTGTACATGTAAATTTTTGCGTTAAATTACAAACATATTGACATTCTTTAGTATTATAAATATAGTCTCGTAGTGATTTTCACATTGTTTCTACAAATATACCTAATGCTGATCCCAAAGTGGATTTTGCTGTATTTTCTGATTTAAGGATGTGTTTTCTCAATTTAAAAAAATGGAGCGATGATGGAGAAATATTGGCCACATACACATATTCAACTCTCAAAACTCCTAAGCATAAATGTCTAGTTTTTGGAACAGATCAATTCTTCCTTTTGTGTATGCCTGCGTTATTTAACCAGTTGTTTGAAATTTACCCTGTTGTCTTGCCAAATATGGAATCTACACATTGTAACTATAATGAGAGACAAGTATCGTCTGTTTCCGTTCTGTTGCGAGGACGGACGGAAGTGTCCCTGTGTTGCAGGTAGTGTTAACTAAATCAGTCATTTCTTTTTGCAATCTACACCTGACAAAGCCCACAAAACGGGGTTGAAAGGTTGTGTAAAGTAAGAGAAGATAAATTAAATTTAAATATTGTCTACTTATAAAAGTCGATTATTCATAATGATAGGTAACGAAAGTTATGCTAAGACTATTCGAAAAGTAGCCTCCACTACGTCGAAGCTCGAGTATTAGTTGAGGGACTTCTATTATTCTTGCATTGAAATGTTCATTGAAACTCTGCAACTTCCCAGTAGACCTTTTTAGACTTCCGTGCATACTACAGAATGTTCCAGAACTACAAGGAGAAACTAGAAGGGATAATAAATCACATTAAAAGCAACCAAAAATTATCACAGAATAAACATTCCGAAATGTCTCCCGAAGGAGATATGATGGCACAAAGGCAGTAAGAACACAATGCAAAAGAGGTATGTAAGACATGTTATAAGGAAAATTGAGGAAATGATATAGATGTTCAAAGTTCACCAACAAATTACTACTTCTGTTGAAAGTTCTGCTCATTAACAACAATGCAGGCATTCATTAGTAACATCGCACCGATGTCACATCTATTGGTAAATATATGTTCTACCTGGAGTCTGGCGAATCCTCGCGACACCGATGCGAGGCTTGCAGTAATGGGCAGAAATTTGAACATCTGTTGTAATTTGTTATTGTTCCCTATTCCCCAATTCCCCTAATACAGCGCTTTACAAATCTTTTTGCCTTGTGTTCCTACTGTCTCTGTACCATTATATCTTCTTCTGGAGACATTTCTGGACCTGTGTATCTTAATGATTTTTTGTTCCTTTTAATGTGATCCCTCCAATTTTTTACGTGTAGTTCTGGGACATTGTATATACTGATCAAGTGAGCACCGAAAAAGAAATTAATAGAGCAAAAATTCATTTAGCGCTTACAACAAATTTTGTCCTCTCGAGAAAGTTCAAAAACACAAAAAACAAGAAATTTAAAAATTCCGCCATTTTGATTTATTCCATAAAAACTACATTATACGAAGATAATATCTTCCTAAAAATTAACTAGACAAAATTTGCTACAACTTTAATCTTTTCCTTTTTTTCTCAGGCGCAAGTGCAAGCCCGATGGAGGGCGTTGAATTTATACTCCACCATTTTCGAATTTTTTGTCACAAACTGTAGAGAAGTTCTGGAACTTTGCTCTTTTACGTACTTTAAGGTGCTGATTACAATTTTCTAATTTTGCACCTCGAAAAATTAATTTTATCTGGTTGGTACGAGAAAGACGCATATTTCGAAGGAAAACGTTGACTATCACACGAATCTAGACGAAACGTCCTGTCATTTAGGCGAGGTTTCGGTCAGGTAAATAGCATACCCGTTAGAACGGGTTAAATTAATGTACCAGATGGAGTAAAAATTCGAGACGCGGTAGCGGGCAAATCATGTGTCAGGCAGAAAAAGCTTAAGGACGTAATTTGTCGGTAATTTTCTCTGCTTTTTGTAGTGAAACATTTCCTTAGAAAAGTGCATTATTATCAATTTTAAAGTAAAAAGCCTAAAAATGACAAAAATTCAATTGCAAACACGCTATAAACACAAATGCAAGGGATAGACAGAACATTTAATTCCATAAAAAGGTTTACATGAATTCCGGGGGAATGATTTACATATAAACTCTGAGTGGGTTGACCCCAAAAGATAATGCCGAATCGTAAATTAGCATAAATATTTGAAGAACGCACGCAAAGAGAAACGTGTTGACATACAAAGTTGACTAGAATTCGGAATCCACAGCGCAATTTGCTTTGTTTTGGAATATTTGTGCAGAATTAACTTTCGTTAATCTCATTGCTCGCTACGCCACGTGTGTCGGAAACGCGAACTACTAATCTTTGCCACATTTAGAAGTTACTGATGGAAACTATCAGATCGCTACATAGATCTGATTCCCCGTTTCATAATAAACATATATAATATAGCTCTTGCGATTAGGCAAATTTTATTCACTACTTTGCCGTCCAATGAATTATATTGTTGATATGTTCATCGAGGCGGAAAGAATGTGCGAGATGTATATTAATGTGAGTCTGCATATGAGATACACAGTAAATTATTGGACAGATTTCGAGATTTTTGTTTGTTTCTCGGGATTCCACGCTTATTATTTCGATAATTGTTTACAGTAATATTCCAAAAATAAGTTTATTTAGCACCAGTGAATATTTCTATTGATATTAATTTTTTTCTTAAATCTCTTCAAAATGTGGGTTGAGAATTCACATGCAAATCTATTCGTAATTTTTTTCTTTTAACAGATATGTAGTGAAACGTTAAAGAAATATAATGTGTGGGGTGAAGCGTTATGCGCTCATTCCCAAGATGATAAAGACTCCATAAGAGATAACGATCCTTGGAATGGCCGTTGCTCCCCTCCACAACAAATGATACCAGCACTCCCTCCATATTACAGAAATATCCTCACGCAAGCAACGGTACCCTGCACCCTGCAAGAGCATCAGTGTCATGTGAAACAACAGGTAGGAATCAATTTGTCAGGTTTGATTTGTTTTATTTTTACAATTACAATTCATCGTACATTTACAAAATGGTAAATTTTAAATACGTCATTTCTGAGAATATTTCCGAGTCATATATGTGAGTACTACGTCCTTAACGTATATTTTTATACGTAGTGATTTAAGGGAAGGATATTTAATTATTAAGATATATTGTTCGTCAGTATAATATATAGTTACTACAGTAGGAATATATAGATGCTACAGTAGGAATGATTCTTTCGTTAGCCTGCTAGCCCATTTGCGAAAGTTATGTTCAGATGACTAAGCACTAATTAGCGGCATTTTTGATAGTTCACAATCCGCTTCTATTGTTTCTGGATTGGGGGAGGCGCTGCTTGCTTCGTTGGAAGAAGGCAAACCTGAATGTTCGACAGCGTCACTGCAAAGGGCTGGGAGTGGCCGAGGGTGGCGTCATGGCGTCAGAACTCGTAGTAGTGGTTTCTGTCAACGTACCGACGGCAACGACTAGTGACGGAAGCGGCTGGAGCGGTGAAAGTGGTGGGTGTGAGGCGGATTCTGATAGGGCTGGAGTGGACCTAGCGCTGACTACGGTGCGGTTCGGAATCTTGGAGGGATGGAGGTGGCTATGGGAATGGTTTGGCCAATAAAGATCTTGCGGGCACCGTTGGTGCGAGCCGTGGTGGCCGGAATACGACGCACGTTGTTGACAACGTTGGCAGTGACACTTGTGATTTCTTTATCTGGAGATTCTATAGTGAAGATCACATTTCAGGAAGGTGTTTCAGAACTGTAAGTCACCGCCTTTCATCCGTTGCGCAACCCCCTTTTGACAGCCCGTCTGGTGCTCAGGTGGTGGCGTTCTTGCTCCACACCGAGTCATTCCAGGTTCAATTCACGGCCAGAAAAGTTTGTAGCTTTTCACATTGAGGTCCCGGTTCATATTGCTGTAACTACCGAAAACCGAACCCTCCTTCTTCTATCTATTTACTACCTACTGCTTCTAGTATCAATAACAATTGCTGACTACTTCTATTAACCCCTCCACGTGGCCCAAGTTGTTGGTAAATCCACCTAAACGGTGCACTTACTAACAATATTCTACCACACAATTCCTACCTCCTATCGCTCCATGTAGATAAGCTTCAATATCACGCTACATTCCCCATTTACAACTACTACAATGGTAACCTCTTTTTGAGGGGAGTAGATTCCCATTTCTGTACATAACTTTACACAGTGAGATAGGTCAGATAACTATGCAGATAAATTAAGGTGTGTAAGTCGCTTTATAGTCGAAGATCGTCACTGTGCTGGGTATCATTTTGATACATGAGCTAGGAGTGGCAATGATAGGACCCGAAAGGGCCATTTTCATTAGTTTAAATTACCTAATCATTTAGTCCATATCTACGAAACGTTTGAAACCTTGGCCTGAGTCATTAATTTGAATAACATTTATCTCTACAGGTTTTGTTTAGAGACAAATGTTGGCCATTACGCATGCGCGGTCCATGCGCGCAAGGAGAGTGGCTCGTATTGGATGAGAAGGCTGTGCAAATATTGGACTCTGGATACGCTGCTTACAACAACGAGTCACGCATTGTTCCGATTTGCGTACGAAGGTATGAATCTCTAATTGGGGAATTTTAAGTTGCAGGCGGCATCCTTTATGTAATATCTAATCCAGAGCTAAAAATACATACTTTCATGATAACAATCTTTTGGGAATGAAAAATAATTTGATTCGGATTCAGATTAAAATATTCCATACTGTGTTTTATGTCCCTCCTAATGAGGTCAGTTCCTGAAGGTGGCAAGAGAAACAAAATCTCAAGACATTAATTAAACATAATCCTACTATACTGGAAATTGTTTTAGCTTTAAATATTTCATTTACTCGTATTCTCTGGTCAGCAGAATTGTTAAATGCAATATTTTTAGAACTGCGTCATCATTGCGTAAGACTGTATCTTAAAGGAATATTAAACCCTATACTTTTCTTTCTTTTATTGATTAAATACATCGGTCCATCTTAAGTTTATACAACACGTTTTAATATTTTACCAATAATACTTCTAATTGAAAAATATATTTAAAATCACTTTGAATTTACTTTTGAATTGAGACGTCCTAAAAAAAGTGGTTACCTTCATAGACCGTACTCACAAAGCCAAGTACTTCCAGTGCCTGGTAGTTCTGATAGTGATCAATATACCTCTCCCTTTCTAATCCTTCGTCGTTTATGTGCTGACCTTGTGATGGCCTTTTTTATGTCTTCGACCGTGTCGGATGTGTATCGTACGACATACTTAACGACATGTGGAACTACGAGTGATGACTAATGATAAATCATCTCTTTTAAAAATTACACCCGTAACAGGGGTTGGAGGAATTGAATGTCCAAGAGAGAATAGTGTGAATTGATCCTCCAATGTAAACTTGCCCGCATCACAAACGGATTTTATTGTTTTCTGGAAGACGACTGAATACCGAAGGAAAGGAAACTGATCGACTGCAGAAATGGAGAAATGTCGTGCTAGATTTTTAATCTACATATGAATAATTTATTAACAAAACACTCTCAAACTGCCATTGCACAACAATAAACATTTAACTATCTGATAATAAATAAGCGATCATTCTATTTATGCGAAAACTACCCCATTTCCGCTTTTCCACCGATTTAATGGACACGTTTCGCACTTGTAAATGGATCGTTTATAAATGACATCTTATGAACTTTGAGGATTTTTCCCCCCCCCCCACCCGTGTTATGCTAAGTTACCTTATTCCAAATCTACCCTAAACCTGATGTCACAAAACGACCTACTCCCAACCATCATAAACAGTAATTATCCTCATTCCATCACGTAATTAATGGTGGAAATATAACCATTTGTATACTTAAAAGGATTATTAAGGTCGAATGTGTTTCACGGAGAAAATGGTGCGTAAGAGATAATTTTTCATTGAAGGAAAGTTTGCCTCAATTAAGACAATTTTCAACATTTATAATGTATAAAATATAACATAATTTTCTTTCTAATTCACCACTCGGCCTCCCTCATTACAAACCGTCACATCGCCAAACTGCTCTCCCCCGAAAGCCGTGACGAAATTTATGAACGATCCTAAGCTAACAATTAAATATGAGAGGATAATTAATGTCACCAATACTGTTTAATTCCAAATTCAGCGCTCAAGTGGATCGCACCCCCAGGGTGGCGTAGGAACGGGACGATACATAAAAATAATTAACAGGTGTGAGCTTCTAGGGTATATCACCTATTCTTTAGACCACTAGAGGCGGGACACTTATTGCCGAGAGTAGCCAAAATAACATGTAGAAGCCTGTACACAGTGGCAGCAAGTGGTTTCCAGTGGTTGACAGTGGCTGGCGTTCAAAAAAGGCCGGCCACTCCAAGATAGTTGGTAGCAATCAGTGACCTGTCGCAAGTGGCCTAATGGAATGGGGTTCTAAGATTTGGAAGTACCATGCCAGATAACCAGAAGATAGTAACTATTTTAATAGTAACTTTATCCTTTGCAGACCGTGCCCACCACGCCAAGTTCTTCCTGTGCCTGGTAGTGTGGTTGGTGAGCGATGTACCCTTATTTCTTTAATTCGTCGTCGTGTGTGTGCTGACCTCGTGTTGGCGTTGGATGTCTTCGGCCGCGGGGGATGTACGTCTCACTATATTCTCCAGTCGTCGGAGCTACCACAAGGAATAAACGAAAGACAATGTTTTACGCCAAGAACATTTACGTATTCTTTCGTTGACAGTGTTGCTGGGACAAATTGTGCCAGGGGAGACGATGGAAATTGCGTCCCTGATCTAAACCTTCTGAAATCCCGTGTTGGGTCTGCCTTGTTACCAGAAGACGACTGAATAAGAAAGACACGATGACATTATGATACACTAAATTAAGAGTCACAACGGTTGTATTAAATTTTTATTTTAATCTTATCATGAAATATCTAATTTAAATTTCAATGTGTTTAATACTTTTTTATCAATGCTAATCATATATTTTTGCTAAAATATGAGTTATACCTATACGCGGAAATTGTTACCTATAATTACCTTAATGTGGTCAACAACTGGTCTGGTTTAAACAAACTAACCCAAAATATAGATAAATCAGTCTACATGACGTTTGTTAACTATATTGATATAAACATAATTTTTAAATAATGTTAAATAACTAACTTATTCAGAGTACCTTATTTAAAGTATCTAGGAGTTCTCATTGACTGTCATATAAGATGGTATATTAAGAGACTTAATTACTTAATACATGTATTTCCTAAATTAAATACATCTTAGATTTGGATTCACTGTTGATTCTATTCTATGGGTACTTTAATTGTTTAGCTATTTATGGAATTGTAGCATGAGGTGCGGAGTATGAAAGAAATGTGAGACCTCTAAAAAAATTTAGAGATATAATTTTAAAAATAATTATTTATAAATATTTAACCGTGTTTGAAAGAAAACTTTTCAATCTCAGTTATATAAATTTAACTGTATCCAGTTACACCACAATGAAATTAATTTAAATTTCCCAGGAAACCAAAAATATACTAGGTTTAAACCTATAGGACCTCCCACAGTAAATTTAGAGGTGAAAAAAAAACGTTCTATACATAATTCAATTTCTGAGTTCAATAAATTACCAAATGCACAAAAATCTCTTGTTGCACTCGAGGTTCAATCTATAAAAACTGAAGGGTGACATTGCGCTGCAATAAACCTCGCCCAAGTCATACCTCAGTGAACTGTTTTCCTAAAATTTAAATGTCTTTAATTATTGTACATTTCTTTTTTTGTTTTATTTTAATTCTCTCCAGAGTTTGATGATGTACATGTTTGTTTGTGAGAAGTTATGTTCTGACACATTATTCCATCTAATTGTTAGTTGTATTTTGTTTAGTAACGTATTTTATTGAATTATGATTTCTTATATTGTGTTTTATCTACTGTATTGTTATGAGATTTGGATTTTAAAAATTGTTAACGCTTATTATATTTCATTTTGACCTCTATCGATTTTTATCGTGAGTATTCATATATCTACCTTATTTTCATAGGCGTCCGGAGAGGGTGCGGCTGCATCCGCCAGCTTTTGATAAAAATCTGTATCTGATCATTTGAAAAAGTAGAAATAAAATTTTAGTTTAAAAAATGTTTTTAATTTCAGTAAAAATTTGAAGTATTAAATTACAAAATATAAATTTGTATATTACAAAGACAATAATGAGTTAAACATTTTCCATAAATTAAATTGGCGTCGTCTTGGGTCCTGACCAAATTTGTTGATAACATCTTCGATCATTTGTGAATATGCTTTGACTCATTTTTGACGAACACTTAACATGCACAATCCACTCAATCTGTCGTCTCCAATGGTTGATCTATTCCAGGTTTTAGAGTACTGAAAGTACGTTCTGTGGTGCAAGTTGTAGCTGGAAGCGTCCAACTGATCTTCAATGCTTTAAATACAGCTGGATAAAAAGTTCCTACTTTATCAATTAAATCAGTATACTTTTGTGACTTTTTTGAGGTTACGTCATTATTCCACATCTCGTACCACGTTGTAGCCTCAGCCATAAAATTTGGTAATATATCTCCATGTCATTTATATATGTAGCAAACCGGTTTGGTCCAATTTTTTCATTGCATCCGGATGAAGCTGCAAAAGCGAAAAAGCTTTTTCGTAAGTGGATGACAACCTATCTCTCAAGGAAGAAATAATTGAATCCTTATAGGGTATAAAAATAGGTCTTCTAAAATAATCTTCCGCATCTTTGGCTGGATGGTAGGATATATGTGATTGTTTCATAGATATTCAAGGGCAAGGAATTCAATTCCGAGTTCTTAAGCAATCTGTAGAGCCTTCTTAAAGGTGTCATCAAATTCGGGTTCGAGTTTAGAAGAAAACGTAGACATTACCAAAGGAGTTACAATATAGGCTAAACTTGTCGTAGTGTTATATAATTGGTATGCCTGTATCCTAGGCTCTCGATTTAATGCATTATTTGATAGTGTCCTCAGTCACTAATGTCACAAGATTCTCAGAAAAAATACGTATACTTTTGTATTTGGCTGTCCATCGTGTTTCACAGAATAAAGGGATATTTGGAATCATATTTTGTCGCAAATTAGGATCTCTGAAAAATTTGATAATTTCTTTAGTTATACCAACAGCGTTTCTAACTTCCTGAACTTTATTCAAGTCATTAATGACAATATTTAATACGTGGTTTGCACAGTGAAAATATATTGCTTTAGGGTACTCGTCATTAATCAACTTCTGAACTCCATTAATGTGTCCTGACAATGCAGCACAACCATCGTATCCTTGTCCAAGTAATTGATTTTATGTGAGAATTCCACACGGGATTCGCACATGGAAATCCCAGTACGTTGAAAAATTGGAAAATATTCAAAAAATATTGTTCTAATTATTTATTTTACAAAAAATGGTATTCTAAAATCTGTTTCTAAAATGTTGAGTTAGTTTTTAATTTGTTTTTCTGTAATTTTCTCATTTCACGTGATATTCCCATGTAGCTATCCCATGTCAAAACCACACAAGAGAGTCCAATGGAAAAAACACTTGTTTTTAGTAAGATATACTCAGCGCCCGACTATTATAATCCTTTTAAACTTTTCCTGAGCGAGCGTCGGTCATGATACACATGTGAAGCGCTAGTCTATGATGTGTGAGTAACCAATAACCAATTGATATTACTTCTTCATTTGTTTCCCAGTAGACTTCTAAGCCCGTGAACATATTGACTGGAAGAGAGGAATAACAGTAGGATTTTTTAACATGAGCAGATTCTTACGAAAAAAAACGAGACAGCTACTTATTCCCATATTCCAGTCAATGTGTTCACGGTCTAACTCGCGATGTTCGACACGTCGTCGCAGCTTTCAAACACACGACACGCGCTTTCAAACAGACACGATGTATGTAAATGCTCCACGCCCAAATTCACTAAAATTTGAATTGCTCGTAACGAAATGAAACGAAACGGGAGGGTAAGGGGTATGAGTGGGGAGGATGCACCCCCCTGCCAAAAAGTAAGCGGGCGCTCATGCTTATTTTAACTTACATTGAATGTTTGATTTATAAAAATGTTCTGACTTTTGTTATTTTAAATATTATAGTCTGCATAGTATTATTATTAACCGTATTTTACAGTTATAACTATTAATTTTAAATCATTAAATACATTTACCTTTTATATTTCATGATTTGTTTTATGATACTTCTTGTAGAATATCTATGCATTTTAACCTATTTAGACCTATTTTTCTTTGTTTGTACACCAAACATACATACTTGATATTGAAGCTCTACAACTTTATGCTGAAAGCTGTTTGATTGGAGCAGTCATTGCGACGTTTGAGAGGTTACTCCTTTTTCCACTTAGTTGGTAAAAATGGTTGTTTTTTGTTCGGCCATTGTAAGCAAACTACGGAACTAAATTTAATGTTTGAGGTGTTTATTTGGTGCTGAAATTAACGCTCTTTAAGTTAAGTTAGAGTAGAATTTTCTGTGCGATGCTTTGTTTCAGAGATACGAGGGTCAAATATTAACGAGACTTTTGCTTTTGAGCGCGCAATTTTGAACGGAACGGGCTGCGCTTGTACAATGCATTGTTGCAGGTATCAGGAGTTGGGGAAGCACGAGGTATGCAGGTCTGGGCCTGTTTGGCAGTAGCGCACACGAGCAACAAGTACATCCTTCTGTTGCGCAACTCATTGTTATTAAATATCTTGCTAACGAAGGTGTAAAACCAGCTGAAATTTTGCAAAGAGTAAGTGCAAAGTTCGACAATGAAACCCTGTCAAGGGCACGCGTGTTTGCGTGTCGTAAAGAGTTCGGGGAAGGTCGTGAACGGGTTGAAAATGAAACACATATTCGTCGTCCTCGGACCAGCATCACGGAAGAGAACATTTCCAGTGTTCGTGAACTTATTGAAGGTGATAGACGTCTGACGGTTTCTGCAGCTGCATCACAAGTTGGAATAAGCTATGGAAGCTGTCAAACAATCATCACTAAGGATCTAGGGTTCCATAAAGTTTGTGCCAGATAGGTCCCTCGTCTTTTGACAGCAGAAGATGAGACTTTTAGAGATTTGTCAGAAGGTTACCGCACAATTTGCAGAGGGGGATCCTTTTTTGGACAAAATTGTCACGTGTGATGAAACTTGGGTCCATCAATACCCACCCGAATCCAAATAGGTCAGTGTGGAGTGGCGGAGGCAAGGAGAGGCAACTCCAAGACCAGATTATCAGCCGGCAAGGTGCTTGCGACAGTTTTCTTCGACCGGCGATGGATCTTGCACATTGATTTCCTGCATGAGCGTCGCACAATAAATGCTGCTTATTACAGTGACCTTCTGGACCAGGTAAAGACTACCGTTCCAAAAGACGTGACCGACCAATTCGAGACGTCATCCTCCTTCCAGCCCTAACTTGCACCAAATTACAGCAAATGAGATGGACTGTACTTGAACATCCTCCTTATAGTCCTGATTTATCACCCTGTGATTTTCATTTGTTTGGGCCACTTAAAGAAGCACTAGGAGGACGACGATTCCAGGACAATGCGGGGGTTCAGATCTTTGTGCACAATTGGCTTGTGACACAACTCTCTTCTTTCTATGATGCTGGGATTAAAACTCTACCAATCCGGTGGGAAAAATGCGTTACTAAAGGAGGAGATTATGTAGAAAAATAATTTGTACTGTGCTATGTTATTCTGCTCAATACATTTGCAAAAAAGAAAGTCTCGTTCATATTTGATCTACCCTCGTATAAACAAGAAACTGAAAAATATGAAACAAAATTCGCGGTTTTATGGCTATCAAAAGTTATGCTCACCTCCTGATTCAATATACGAGTATTTGAAACCAAATGAAGGTATAAAAACGATTTCCAGCTTTGTCCGAATTTACTCTATAAAAAACCTATTTCTACTGGCCTAAAACAGATGTAATTGAGAAAAAACTACACTTGAACTAATAGTTACAGCACACGTCCTTCTACGTCTCTGCACAATATTCATGTGTCTCTCCGCTTAACCGTCACCTTTTATCCCCTCCATCAACACACAAAACGCGCTCAACCTGTTCATGCGGAAGGTCCAAGAAATGTCCCTCAGATTCACGTACACCCGATCGTACGCCTACACACGTGCGTACGCACACATGCACACACGCGGTACACACATTATATATACATATTGTAACAATTTTAACGAGCATGGGTTTAAACAATAGTGTAGTGGTACGCACTCACCAAAAATCTCAGTCCCCTCGGTAAGCTCTTTGTCCTGATTTATTACATGGGTTCGATATATTTTTATCTAAGGAAAAGCACATACTAGGGTTCCTGACACAGGAAAATGCATGAAACAAATTAACTCACTAATTTTAATAACACAAAATGACAATAAACTGAATTTCACAACAATATAGCCACCAAAAATCACACGTTATTTCCCTTGGTAAATAACTACTTCCATTGGTCAAATAAGCCATTTACTGAATTTAATACAATTGCTAACATCGAAAACCAATATAACTTTACAAAATACAACGATTAAAATAGCTCTTCTTCAATTAAATGCCCAAATTTCGCAGTTGCCACAGAGTTCAAAAGTTCAGAGCCTGGGCTGTCATTACTTATCATTGACGCACTGTTCTACTCGCTAATGCGCTTAATATTTATAGGTGGATGCAACCGACCTTAGATAATATCTCATTAAGCTGACAGATCATAATCAGATGTGGTGGTTGGCGAAGGTGCCGCGTCCTGGACGGCATTACAGCTGGTCCTCAGGGCCCCTGGTTGTCGCTCTAGTTGATGACGTCAACATTCCCTCCAGGAATGCCGGCCCCGTTCTCCGAATTGACGCGTTCGTAGTTTCCGGGAACTCCCGTGCTCATGAACCGAACGATTGCGGTACTTTCAGGCCGAAATAAAGAATTCAAAAAAAACCTCCTAAGAATTGCGAATATACTACATAAATAAGTAA
Source organism: Laupala kohalensis (assembly GCA_002313205.1). Classification (NCBI taxonomy): domain Eukaryota; kingdom Metazoa; phylum Arthropoda; class Insecta; order Orthoptera; family Trigonidiidae; genus Laupala; species Laupala kohalensis. The sequence goes on along the minus strand of NNCF01128653.1, from coordinate 16,585 downwards.
AAAACAGATACTTAAAACTCAGTTATATCAAAAATACGTCGTGTTTGGGTTCATTTTTATTAGAATTATGTATGGAATTTAAAAAATTGTAAAATAATAGGAATAAAAAGAAAAATTCTCAATCAATAGCATTTAAAATATCTCTCCAGTAAGTGACTCACAAAATCCATTCAGCAGGTCGGTTGGTTAGCATGAGGGTGGGCAGGGGGAATGCAAGCTATTAGGACAGGTATAAAATGTCGAGTTTAATGGTACCCAAAATTTTTAATCCTTAACCCGACTTTATGACCATCAGGAAGAATCGAGTTTAAGAACTCCGACATGAATTTACGCGACTGACGGAATTATAAATATCTAACTTACCCATATAACTGGTATCCAGCATTATATCTTCGTGGATTTTACACAGTTATTGCTCGCAAGTATGACACTCTTGCGCCGCACCTATTAATCACTGAAATAAATGAAATGAATACTGTTAAGATTAATTTAAATGGACTCAGCGAATAACAGCTGATAGCGAATGAACAGTTTGCCTCCCTTGAACAGTCTTGTTTCTAACATTCCTTCGAATACATAATTTCTTACCTTTCCGGCGACCCAATGATACGCGATAATATTTACATGTAAATTAATTTACCCCATTTTGTTCATGTGGTTTTAGGTGTTGATACACTAATGTTGTGAGAGAGATCCTTTTTTATCTTTCTTTGTAATTTTTGATACATTTGTCCAAATCTCTACTAATTTTGCGCAGAAAAGGGAATGGATTTGAAGATTATATTTTCTGAAAGTGGTGAAAATCATAATGTAAATCTAATATCTCATTAAACTTTTATGTTCTTTTCTTAATCTTTCATATTGTTTTTCAAAACGTTCATATTGGTTTTTGAGTATGTGTAACATTTGAACTATTAATTTTGGTTTAACCATGAAATGGATAAAGATGGATTTATTACGTCATTTTGTTTTTATTCTCGAAGGACTTCATTCGTTTTATTTGTGAATATAATTGAATGACAAAAATTTCAGGTTTCTTTTTAATTTAGATTTTCGTTAATTTCTGAACATACTACGTCGTTGTAACTAATCGATTGACTTGCTCATTCATCAACACAGAGAATAAGTAAAAGGGCGATGAACTTCTTGAGGTGTTGTTCTCTTGTACAACAGAATATAGGTAAAGAAAACAACAACATTTCTTTCGAAATTTCCAAAAGTTGTGCATTGTTATGGAATTTATATTTTCAACTCGTGGTGGACGAATATCTTCTGGTATGATTTTATAATGCAGAAATGATATTTGGAGTATCCAAAGCCAGAAATAAGTTAATAGTTACAACAATTATTGTCAGGTTTTTGAATCAAGGAATAATGAGGGTTTCGTACTAAAGAAAAATCAAAATATTAAAAAATATATTCATGTTCATAGATTATCATTTACCACGGTGAAGGAAATATAAATATGGTGCTGCACGTCTAGTGAAATAACTGTCATATTTCTTAATCAGTTTAGGAGGGCCACACGTTGACGGCGATGGTAGTCTGTAAATTTTCTCCTTGTCCAACCCCGCGGTATACCACCTACATCACAGCTCCGCCGCGCGGATAGATGAGTTGAATAGTGAGTGAGTTGAATTGTGCGTGAGATGGAATGTGCGGACCTCGGTGACATCGCCAGTGCAAGTAACGGAGAGCCCCCAGTGTCAGTAAACCTCTTAGTGGCCCTTATTACACAGCCGCCTCATGTACTGAAATTCTTCCTACATATTATATTATGTTGCGATAATCATTTACATTAATTCGCATATGTCCCAGAAAATTTTCGACCCTTTTCTACGTCACCGGATGAAACAAATCACACAGATGAAGTGCTGTACTTTTGAACATTCAAAGATGTGTTGACGATTTCCTATTGTTTCATCTTTTACCTTTTTCTTTTCGAGATAAAAATATTTCAAAACTAGGTGTTGTTTAACACCCGCCTAATCACCATATCGGGGAGAGTTTCTACGTGTCGGGTCGTCTCATTTGAGGGGCTTACGGGCGACTATTAGAGTGAAATATCTACCCAGAAGGTAATCCAGAAATGTACGCACCATTAAATCCACTGCAAGGAATTCCACATCTGATGCACTGAAAGCTTTCTGTTGTGCGTTCAGTTTCTTGCTTGCGCATGCTACTATGCACTCGCCGACCTCTGAAGGCTGAGACAATACTGTGCCGACGCCAATGAGAGTATTGTCTCGTGCATCAAGAAGTGTTGAGAGAAATTTGGAAATTGTGTAACTGGCTGTCTTAGTGAATATTGTTTTAATATTTCAAACACTGACATGTTTCTTCATTTGTTTATGTTTGGCGTTCTTAGTTAAAATACTCGAATTTAAGAGAAATTTGGAATAATTTTGCGATAAAACCGTGTTAGTCCTAGACATGATCGCTCTTATTTAGTTGTTTTAGGCACCGGAAATTGTTCAATAATCTGAACTTTTTCATCATATAGCTCCAATCCTCTTAACAATATCGTAAAATCTAGGAAATTAGTCCTTTGCTGAAAGAAATCACACTTTTGTTTCTTAAACGAACAAAAATTTATCTTAGTCCTGATAAGTGCTTTTCATGCGACGTATCGTAACGAAGCACGTCATCCAGGTAAACAACCTTTATTAATGAGATCTCCCATAACAATAGGCTTCAGACGCAGGAATAGTGCAGGCGCGTTAACCAGTCCGAATAGTACTCTATTCGCTTCGTAATGACCAAATGGTACGCTGAAGACAGTGTACTCTTTACTATCCTCATCCATTTCCACTGCGTAAGTCCAGTGTAGATTTAAAAAATTGCTCCTCTGAGTTGGTCGAAAATTTCATCGGTATTGGGTAACTTTTTTATAACTTCAGTGATCTATAGTCTATACATGGTCTGTAGACACGTTTTCTCCTTTTCCCATTTTTTCGAACCAAAATTATGTTAGCTGACCACGGAATGGTACTACATGATATAACTCTTTGATCGAGCATATCTGAGATTGCTGTCTGTAAGATCTCCTTGTGCGCATGAGGCACTCTGTAGGGTCCTTTAGTTATTGGTGGCGCATCACCCATCGATGGCGTGTTTCACTAAGTCAATGCACCCTAATCTGTTATTCCCCAGTGCAAAAACATCCGAATACTCGGTAATTTTTATCAGTTCATCTCCTATCGACTCGGGTGTACCCCCGAATTGATAAGTTAAAATAAATCGTATACCGTTGTCTTGCCAAAGTAACAGTTCTTCATCTAGATAGTGAATAAAATGATGCAGTTCCTGATGCAGTTCATACATTTTGCTTTCTCTTTCTTCTTTTTACAGTTTTTATACTCATGACCTTCCATGGCAAAGTAGCAGCAAATATCAACCTTCTCACAAAATATACTCGTATGGCCGTACCGCAGCGTCGAGGTAGTCCTCAGCCGTATGAGACATCATCCCCAAGTATACTCTTTCTCTAAACAGAAATAATAATAATAATGTAATTTGTTTACAATGTAAAAATTTTACTTGAAAGATATTAACATGGTTTACACTAAATTTTTACATGTTTCATTATTAGGTGAATGTGCACTACACAGTTTTCAGAAATTATCATTGAGAAATAGAAGTAAATAAACAAAATATTTAAACGTAGAACAATAATATACATATAATATAACATAAACTTTAAACGGAGGTGATAAGGATTATGGAGGTTGGTAAGTAGGATATGAAAGATGAATTGAAAGTGTTAGAGACAAGAAATGAGTGAGGAGCAAGAGGGGGGTAAGAATTGGGAAGAAGAGGGAAGTGTTTTGAAAAGTGACTAAAGTGAATTATTATGCATCCACGTGGAGAGATGTCGCTTACATGAAGAGAATGAAGGAAGAGATAGACGCTGAAGATAACATACGTTCGCTGAACTATGTCATTCTATGTCAACTAGAGACTGAATCATTCAGCACAAGGTTCAGGTTGTGCGCCGCACAATGTACATAGTCAGCTGTTGGAACTATATTTTTAATTCTCGTTGCAGCCCAGAACGCCATCGTACCCTTGTCCACGACATTTCTGAATATCTATTCCAGTGTCTTTAAGATATTTTAAATATGTATTCTCAAATCCTTCACTGTATTGACCATTGATTTCGGTAAAACACCAAAAACGACTCATTTATCTTTAGGGCGTTTTCGCCAGAATGTTTTTCTTTCAGTGTGATGTATCTGAACTCAATTGATATTTCTTGAGTAGTGATATATAAATAGATATATCTTGAGTAGTATCTAAAATTATTTAATAAAAGGGTGCAGAGGTTATTCTACCTTATAAGGTTTAGAATACAGAACGTGAGCAACCTAATAATCTCATTTTGTTTGTCGCGATGTAAATACTTATTTCTACTTTTGTCGTCCGCAACGTGAGCTCTGTGCAAAGAGTCATATCGGATAAGCAGGTCAACAATATTTAAAAAGTTTCCACATTCAGATCCAATTGACTGTACATTTTCACCGTGACCTCGAAATGGCAAGGAACACATCGTTTATGTTCTAACTACATCGTTAATGCGAAAGAAGATTTCATTCCATTTTCAGTGCTCATCGGGAATTCTATCAACAATATTTTTATTTTTCTTCGGCGCAGCGTAGATCATGTTAGCATTTAAATGAGATTTGCTACATTCATGCTCTTTAATTTTTTAGTAAGTCCCTGCCAATCTCTTATGCCACTACCCCAAGTCTTTGATTCTGCGCGTTCACTGAACAGACAACTATGGGCTTTGCCCCTCCCGTGGCTCAGGTGGTAGCGTTCTTGCTCATCACCAAGGTTCAATTCCCGGTGGGATCAGAAACAATTTGTAGATTTTCGCATTAATATCCAAGTTCATATAACTGTGACTGCGAATCCTCCTCCCCCTATATCCACCTCCTCCTAGTATTAATAACCTAACCCATACTAACCAAGTTGTTGGTAAAACCAAGTGGTCGACCCACCTACTAACCTAACCTAACCTAACCTAACCTAACTCCTACCTCCTATTGTTCCATGTAGATAAGCTTCAATAGTACGCAACATTTCCCATTTACTAATACTACAATAAAAAGGAACTACCATAGCTGCTGCTGCCGCGTCTCTACCTCTCCCGAAACAGTCAAGTCTGGTGGAGTAATTCCAATTCACAAACCCATAAATTCTGTATAATTCCAACGAATCGTAGTTATGGTTTAATAATTTAATTTTCCACGTTTTAATACGAGATATTTAATATAACTACTTTCATGAACTATGGAATACTTGATTATTTGACAGATTCAACATTTTAAGTATTCAATTAACTTTTAACGTTTAACTTAAACTTAAATAAATTTTCAACAACAAACTAACGCTTTAACGATTAACGAAGTTAACTTCTTGAGTAACCACGTCATCGAAGTTAAATTTCAGATTAACTTTGTCTACCTCTGATTATTGATACAAGATAAGTCATACCTTTATCCAGTATTCAAGAAACTAATTTTCCTCAACCTAAAGCAGTGCAACAATTTTTAAAGCATTACACGTCATTTTAGCCATTTTAGCGATCACAGATTCACACGTATCAACACTACACTGAATTTACATCCTTTTATATCACCGAACATAGCAAATGCTTGAATATTTAGGGAATTTGATGGTTTCTGGCTACATGTGCAGTTAAAGCTCACTTCTTCTATGATGGTATTTTTCTGAGTTTATTAAGAAACTTCATAGTTAAACCTCTATAGAAAAAAGGAAATACAAGACAAATTAATAACTAAAGGTCTTTTATACAGTAATGAAGTGAAAAGATCAGATGTCTCACAATTTTAAAAATAACATTTTATTGACTGAAACACCTTATGGATACAGATATAAGCATACCAGCAAACCAGTACTGTAATTGTTAGTTTTATTAAAAATTTGATTCTGATTAGAAAAAAGAGTCATCAGTATGCATTAGCTCTTATATGTTCAAGGCATGACACTTATGTCCAGCATTCTTTACTTTGAAATATTCTTTATCACAATGGATTTAGATCCGAGTCTGTTTATCATATGTTGAAAAGGAAAATATGGCATGATGACTAAATAAAACATTGGTAAAATATTTGTTTATAATGAGTATATTAAAACAGACACCTCTGAGTTATCTAAAGGAAACTATGTAAACAAACAGAGTCTGCTGAGGAATAAGATTTCATTCCGGGACAACATTTCTCATCGGTTTTTATTAGTAAAATCCCACTTATTTTTTAAGTTTTTGTTGTTGATTCTTTCTGATCATTTTACTAGAACAACTACTAGAAGACTTTTTAAAAATCTGAATACAAGAGTTTGTAGATACCTTTATATGAATCAGTCAATTGCTAAAAATAATTTGTAAAAAAAGCAGTTACCAACTGCATATGACTGCATGGAGTATAATAAACTAATTCACTCTACAGGAGCCAGAGATCACTTTAATTCCAATCACGGACCTTGAGGCAGTGACAGCTTTAACATTTCTACATCCCAAGGTAAATTCATCCTAAAATAGTTAACTTCATGTAAAAGTATCTGTGGAATATGTATAAATATTATTTTCAATAAACTTTAGAAGAGAGTCTTAATATTATTTCACATTCTTGTTGCTTGAGAGCTGACAATACGATAAGTGGAGTCTCAATATTATTTCATGGTTCTTCTTGCTTTTGAGCTTGGAATAGGACGTGCGTGAGGAAATAAGAAAAAATGACTATTTTATGAGTTAAGAAATGAAAAGTGGTGTTCACCTTAAACAGTAATTTCTACCAATATAACATTACGAATAGAAATATTATCAACGGTTCATTAACTTTGTCGCAGTAGTTACTGGATTAACGTGTACTTCTGAGCATCGAGAAGCTCCTCGAATGGCGCTGTGAGCGGCGAGCGCTGAAAGTGGTTCCCTGGACGCAGGGTAAAACAAATCGAACAGCGCTGCATTAAACACCTTTAAATTCCCCCTCAAAACATATCTTGCGTTTCATTGGCTGGCCCAATGCCCCCTTCCACCTCGATGCGCAATGACACACCTTCATTCTAAAAGTCAGCTGACTCGCGTTGAATGCGTGCCGTGGTCGGGTCCTTGGTTGGGTCACTTGTTGTTACATGTTATCGCATGTTATCTTCGGTTCTTGACAATAGATGCCGAGAGTTATTCTTCCAGTCGTCCAAGTTCTAAATGGTTGACCGTACAGATCTTATCCGGTATATTGAATCTTTTCGGCTGTAAGGAAGTCTGTCAATAGAAGTATATTAGAAAATTTTCTTATTTTGTGATGATTTGATGGTGACACATTGAGAGGTTACATTATTATTATTATTATTTATAATGAAGTTTTCTTGGACTGTGTTTCTTTTGTGCTTTTATGCCGGGAAATGCACTTATTACCCAATAACAGATTGTGGTGAGTTTTTCTCTTTCAAAGTACCTTTTATTATTATCTTGAAACTGAACCATCATTAAATAATGTTTTATTTTTTAGGTTCCAAGAAAGGAAAGTTTGATAAGATTTCTTTATCATGTAGCGGCGATTCAGAATGCATATTAAAAAGAAATCATAATGTTACCATTAATATTCAGTTTACACCGTGTAAGTTTATTTAATTTAGTATTCTAAAATTGCACTAAAATACTTATCACTCACATTATATGATGGGGCAAAATTATAATTTGTACCTTTCTGTGAGTAGCGGAAGATGTTACATCAATAACTTCTGTTGTGCATGGCATAATAGAAGGTTTGCCTGTGCCATTCCCATTGCCAAATCCAAATGCTTGTGTGAACTCTGGTCTTCAGTGTCCATTAAATAAAGGCAAACAGTACAATTACTCTGCCGAGTTCTTTGTTAAACACTCTTATCCAAAGGTATGTACACAAGTTTGTTTGTTTGTTTGTTTTTTTCAGGATGATTTTTGTTTAATAGTTTATATGATTTTATATGAATATAGTTATTATTTCTGTACACAAATGATTGCACCTTTGCTATGTTCCTTATAATGTTACTTTTTAATATTGAGATTTATTAAGCATATGTTTTGTTTCTTTTTCTTTCTAATTAAATCTATAATACTATATTGAGTTTTAATCATTAAGCTGTATTTTTTAAATACCATTGCGGGGGAAGATTATATGTTCAAAAAGTTTGAAAAACCAGGGTAAATTACCCCAAGTGGAATAACAATGAAATCTTTATGGGTTATGGGGACTCGCTAGAGGTGAATAAAATGGCTCTTAAAACTGAACTTAATATTTCTATTTTTGAGAGCTATTTTAATTATAACTATTGAGTAACTCTTACCCTCTAATATTTAATTTTTACCCCATTTGGAGTAATTATCATCTTGCAGGAGTTTATAAACTCCTGGATGCACATATGCATGTTATTATGCAATGCATTGGAACAAAGGATTGCTAAATTTGCTAAAAAAACATTGAATAAAAAGTGCTAAGGATTAAATTCAATTTAATTTCTTTTTCAAAAACTTTAATTTAATGATTCTTAAGTACTACTTTTGGCTACATCAAGGATGCAGTTATAAAGCATTACTAATAGCAAAGAGTGTTTTTTTTACTACTTTCTTGATCTTAATTTAAGCACTGTCACTTGGCTTGTAGATCCCTTAGTGTGATATTGCTAATGTGGTAGAAGTCTCATTGATTGGTTGAGTCACTTCTTGCACTTTGATTTAATAATGAAATAAGCATTAAATTTGAAAACAAAGTAGATCTGTGTAATTATGATGCCAGGAAGTACAAATGCTTTCAAGATTGTACAGACTAACAGTTTCTATCTTTTTAAACAATCTTCCTTTGCGAATGTGGATTTTTAATTAAAGTGGATTTTCCTCTTAAGTAAACCCTTTTCTAAACAAAGCAGAAAAACTTATAGGACCTGGTTGTCAGTTTTTCAATTGCTCTTAATTCAAAATGTCCCAACTTGTATTCTACTATATCAAACATGAAACATCATATCACCAAAACCTGAATTGACAAGTTTTAAAATAAACTTTTGTTTCATAATGAGGATATTAATTGATTGTATCATATTTTATTTTATCCTTTAATACCTATAACAGTTTTCTCCATTGAAATTGATTCTATGAACATATAAAATTTTAATAGTTTCTTTTCAAATTTTAAATTCTGAGGATAATATTGGTGTACTTATTTTGAGGTAGTAGGTAAGTGATCTGCGACTCCTATGTTGGAATGTTGTTTTTCCAGTTGCCCTCTGACTGTCACATTCTAGATGTTTCAAAATGGGGTGTTTTTCTGCAAATGTGTGTGTAGTATATTTAAAATATCACTAAAAGAATCATTGAGGTTTCTAAAAAGTTTACTTTTAGAGGAAATCTAGTCTTAGATTGTGAAATGTACCCTTAAATGGTATAGTCCTGTAATTCCCAACCTGGAACCTGCACCGCAGAATCGGGAAATTTGATATTTGATTCTTTAGCTATTTAATTCTTGTAACTGATAATTTAATTATGTTCGATCAGATTCCAACATATATAGTATTAATTCAAGTTTCACTGAAAAACTTAATTGGACAGCAATATACACAAGAGAAACAAACATCTATGCAATCCACTTGATTATAGTAATGTCATTTAATGGATAAAATATAAAATTGTGTGACCCTAACATTCCTTATGCTTTTTGTTTGCCTGGTGTGTGGGAAGTGTGAAAAATCTTCTGAAGTTAGTTGAATTGTGTAAGAAAACTCCGTTAGGCAGTAGAGCAACATTTTCATAAAGATCAATCAATCAACTTTACTTTGTGTTTTGAATATGTTGTTATATATTTTTATTCAAAATTTTAATATGTATGACTTATTTTTCAGGTGAGAGTTCATGTAAAATGGGAAATGAGAGATGAGAATAAAGAAGACATCATATGTTTTAATATTCCAGCTAGAATACAATAACATGACTTCCTTAACTGAGAGAGAAAGTTAAAATTATTCAATGATTGACAGGACTTTATTATGATATCAAGACCAAAAAATTTCTTAATATAAGAGAAGATTAATTTTTCATAATAATTCCAAGAACATGACTGTGAAATAGTTTTGACTTGAATGAAGTACCATAACATTTTCCTTGAATGTACAAAACTGCTTTCCTTTTTGTTATTACAAAATGTATGATCATTTCTGAGAGTCAGTTTTCCTATTGATGTGCAACAATGACTGATAGAATTGTATACACAAGGCCTATTTTCTGTGCCTTTGTGAAAAGCTTTATAATGTAATGTGTGTAACATTTTCATATCATTTATCAGTATATGTGTAATTTAAAAATATATCCTGTCCTTAATACATGCTTGATTTGTATTATGGAGTGAAATTTATGTATTTTTATGAAAATTTTTATTCAATCAATATTTAGAGAAATGCTGTAACTGAAAGTAGTTCTTTTACATACTGTAATTTATATTTATTGTAGTAAAAAATTTAGAAACAATTTAATTTATTTATATTCACGGTTTTCCCTACTTGGGTCCGAAGTGACAATATATAAGGGAGAATTGGTTCTTAATAAATGTAATAATAATTATGTATATTAAATAAAAATTCATATGTGAATCAATTGAGTGGAGATTTTGTTGTGGTATTGCAAAAACAATTTAACACTTACCATAACAATCTTGTAATATTTTGCTGTTGTTATAGCAATAATAGAGATTTCACAAGAATCTGTGAATTTCCTATCATGAGTGCTGGGTAAAATTTAGAAATAGCTTATTAGAGATATCGCAACTTAACAACAGATATACCTGAAGTTACTGTTAGTTTTATTTTTATATGAATAAAAATTTGTAAAATTCATAGGGCTATAACCTGACCTACATTTTAATTCAATGGTTCTGTTTGAAATAGAAAAAATCTATGATCTATAACCCTTCCAGTTCCCAAGATCTTTGGAAACAAGTATATGAACCAAATATTTTTATGTATTAACTAGATGAAGACTTCACTGCGAGGACAACCTTAAGATGATTGTTAACAATATAAGTGCTCATTCTCTTCTATTATATCCCCATATAGTAAAGTAAAAATATATAAAGTGAAATGCTCGTAGAAAAAGACATTCATATTCCTTTTCTAAAAAAACAATGTGTTGAAATTAAAGGAAGAAATAATAATAATGTAATTATGCTTCAGTTTTGTAAGTATTTTTAGTGGGTAGAAAGAACAATTGAATATGTGATTTATTAACTCTCAAATCTCACTTGTGCGATTGCCACAGATCAAGGAATTTGAAAAGTTAGATTAGTATTGTTAGTATTGAGTAAGAATAGACCAGTGTAACCTAGATTAATCCATAACTACATTTGTGGAATAGGTTTCTACCCCATGTGTCACTTTTTGGCTTATAATTCTGTTCCCAGGGCAACGTTGCCACTCCACATTCATTAAATCTTATTACTGGCATTGCTTTGACATTGAGCGGATGTGCATTAAGTAATGGTCATTATTTCCTTAGTTACATATCCATTGGGGTCGAAACCTACCCAATGAATAAGTAATTGTTACTTTTTTATAAATGTTCCTTTTTTTTGTTTATTAGTACAAACTGTTTTCAATTATTTCAAACAAAATGGAATGTTGTGTATAAAGCTGTCAAATTTACAAGTTATTGCTAAGTGAATATGAGATAATTGCGAATAAGTCCCATCATATATAGATAATTATATTCTTGTAGTTGTTTTAATGGTATGTTAGCCTATAAGTATTGTGCCTATTGTTATTATTTTATAGAGTCATTGTAAATGATTTTCTTTATAATTTACTTAATTTATCTTGATCAGAAAACATTTTTTTATTATTATATAAGTAGATTTCCTTTGTTGATAAAATAAGTTCCATAAAGCAATTTCTAAGATAAAAATTAGACTGGTAAAATAAGTGCCTTAATTGTCATTAAGAAATTTATTACATTAGAAAGAATGATTTTATTAAAAATAGAATCCCTATTTTTAATAATTATTTGAAAATAACAGAACAAAAAAAGTTTTTTGACACTTTTTGTTTTTGGGGTAGATGACTACCACATGAAGTCACTAACATTAGTCTAAATAGCGAATGTAGTTGAGGGTTAAATAAAATCTTAATCGAGTGATGTCAGCCACATGCTCCACTTACATCATTCATCCAGGAGACATTTAGGAAATCCTTGCTCCCGTCAACTCCAGCAAACTGGTCCTTCGACATTCCTCTGATGGCGAGCTAATATGTAAATTTTAAAATTGAATTATTCTTCAACAGAACTTCTAGTTTTTATGATCTGTTCCTGAAAAGGTTTATAAATACTCTCTCCCAAACTAGCAGTGCAAAATGACTTGTGATGTTCTCCAATAAAACCACTTCATTATTAATTATGCTTTGTGTTCCAAAATTGTGCAGCCAAGCAGACATCAATCAGTGAATATTTTATTTGAGTGATTCCATTGATCATTCCCCAAAGTAGTTTACTTCATAACACCTATATGATTATATGGTAAAGTATTGGAGTATGGAAAGTAATAATTTTCATAAGTATGCAAATAGAGTCTGTGTAGAAATGACAAACTTTCTTATGTACATCCATTGTATTTCTTGGTCTTGAGTGATATGTTGAGAAATAATTTCTTCTTGGATTTGCAATTCAATATTTAAAATTAGATTTCTCATAATTTGTATGAAATCTTCTACAAATTTATTTTTCTTAATTATTTTAAACTTGAATTTCAAATTTATTGTAATTGATTGATCATTTTTTTAGTACTTTAATAGATGTTTCTTCTACAATTTTATAGAAACATTGCTGAATATAATGAGAGCAACACAATTAATACTAAAAAAAATTCATCGATCACTTTCTGAACCCTACACTATTCAAAAGCTTCTGATACTGAATACACTCATAAGAGATGGTACTAAAGGTGATACTGAATGTGCCTACTTGATGGGAATAATTTTAAGAAGAAAATTGATGGTAATGGAGTTCCACAGACCCATCTGGTGCTATGGTAACTTGTTTCACATTTCTAAATAATGGATCATTTATTCCAAGCTTAAGTTCAATCTAAATAGCATGTGATATGATTTTAATTATGGAACTAATGATTTATTTTTATAATAATATTTACAGAAACATTATCAGTTTTTTGAAGTGAATAAACTCATTACACTACCACATCTTAAGTTGTGTAAAATTATATACTGAGCAAAAAACAAAAACAAATTAATGATCTATTTGTAAGCTTTTGAGTATAAAATAAAATATTCATAACACTTATTTAAGAAATATTTGTGAGCTAAAATTAGTGAAATGAGCAGATTTTAAGATTTTATCTGTATCTGAAATGTGCTTTAACAATATAACGGTGCTCAAAAAACATAATCAACATGGAAGGTGTAAAATGCTGGGGCAAAATGCTACTAAGTTTGTCAGAAACAGAGTTTAAGAAATTTTAAACAGAATTATTTGTTATGTTTGGAAGACATTCAATTAACAATGAACTCAATAATATGATATATTTAATTAAGCAGTTAATTTTTCGTAATTTAACATATAATTTTTTTCCCTAATGCTATTTGCAATATTTGAATTGTTTTTGTTATTAATCTGAACAGATACTTACAAAACTTTATTCCAAACACTAAAAAACTGTATTTTTAGTAGCATCTACGACTGTTGCTGAATTAGATCGTGCCCATGAAAGAGGGATATTTTTTCTAAAAAGAAATTCCTTAGCCAAAGCCAGAGAAAGAAAATCTTAACAAGAGTTGTGAAGTTAAGTCTCCTTTTGATTATTATTTGAAACAAAGCCTTGTGAATTGGTAGAGTTCACTGAACTCAATAGTAATGGAGGCATAAGGAAAGGCAATTTTCTAATTTACTTTGTAAATTACTTCTAACATGCAATGTTAAGTCACGACCATTGAACTTGATTTTTGTTGTGTGATCTTTTTTATACAAGTATAATTATTTTTTTAAAACATCAGTAGTATTATAGATGTACTTAGAGAAACATCTGTATTTTTGTTTTTCTTTGTAGCCAAGTAGGTTCTTTTGAACTTGAAAAACATTCCATGGATATTGCTTACCATATTCCCACACTGTTATAGTAATTGTGATTGATAAATTCTTTTGACTTTATTCTGATTAGAGGAGATGAGAATAAAATATTACAGAATGTTGACTTGAAAAAGTTTTTAAATGTTTTTTTTTTTTTTGCACTGACTTCTGGGAAATAGTTTCTCAGCACCGTAATAGATGGATTTAATAATACAGCAAGAGAAGTCATGCTCCATGCTGATGACCTTGATGACATACAATTCAAATCCTTACATCATTTCCTGTTGGTGGAGTACCTCTTTTTCAGTAATGTGCTTTCACTTCATTGTTGATTGTCAACGAGTACAGAGCAGAAATGAATGCTGTGAAATATTTTTTGACTTTTTTACTTGCTCTACCAGGAGTTTTGAGTACTCATTTCAATGAATGTGGTTTGTCATTGCTGTTCTATTTTCTTGTTTATTATTCATAAAGATTTTACTTTTTAGACACCTGTTTCAATGAAGAATTTATGAAATATGTTTATGATTAGATTTAGAAAATGGATCATCAAAGATTAAGATTATTAGTCTCGATGTAACTGGATGTCCTGACAGTGCTGGAAATGTATGCATTCTGAGAAAAGGAAGAAATGCAGTTTTGACCTTAGAATTTGTAACATGTAAGTGTTACTTAGTAGTTACTTTTTGGTAGAAATGAGTTATATGTTGAGAGTATTTATTTTTGACTTTGAAAATCGTAGACAAAACTCACATAAAGTGATCTTAAACCCTCTATTAATAAGTACACATGCTGTAGCATCACCAGAGTGTACTTTCTTCATTAAATTATCACTTACATTTTATAAAAGCTTATGAGTGAAGTAATTTTGAAGTATTTCAACCTTCTGGTTAAACATTCTGGGTATTGATGGCAAAATGTTGATGTTCAAATTATCAGCCTATTCATCAAATTTGTTTAAAAAAAATATTTGTTTTCATTTTTGTGTTAACATTTGTCTTTTGTATATTTGTGAGTAGATTTGTGTTGGACTTAAAAAATACATTTGCTTATTAACTTAAAATACAAACATTCAGCGTCCACATTATTTACTAATTATTAGACAATTTAAGTGATAAATTATTTCATAAAATTGGTTTTACAGAGATACAGGTATATTTAGTATTAATAGTATATTTAGTCCACTTCTAAAAAATTTTTTGAAAATTTTAATCGTACCATTTGTCTTGAGTAATGTAACTAATGCAACTTGTGAAGAATGTAACTATGCATAGACTACTTATTATGCCACACCTATTGTTTATTCACATTTGAAAATCTGATTTACAACCATTTTTTATATTGTGAATAATTGGTAAGTTTCTTTCTTTTCTTTTTTTTAATTTGATTTGCTTTGGTTAAGCTTTGCTATGGCCTCTAGAATGTGTTTGTTATTGTATGTGTGTTTTCAGTTTTAACTATTGTTTTGCAACCAGTTACAAGACTGTTCAAATATGATACTATAGCATGCGATTTTAGTATTCTATATTAGACAAGTGTCAAGTACTTAACTTCTGGTTTTGGTTTGGTTTGCCAAACAACATAATAGCAGTGCTATTTACATCTAACATTATTATCTTATGGTATGAAATTTTATGTCTTTTTATAGACCAATTATTGTTTTTCACTTTACAATGTTTCAGTCCAGGATTTTGGCCTTTCTTAGGTAATTACATAAATAATGCAATATCCCAGTAACATGTCATGAATGAAATTATATACTATGCAACAACTGAAAAAATAACAAAAAAAGAGAAACCATATATTACACTATCATGATATAGATAAATACATTTCCGATAATTTATGTGTCTTACAAATCTAACCAGAGTATTAATAAAAAAACGTGCCGTAAAATTATATTTATTTCTTGATTAATTAAACTGAAAACATTGACTAAAAATGCGAGATATCTTAATTACATGCCATTAATGCGAGACGTGAAAATACATGCCATTAGCGTGGATGACACTAACTGAAAACTGTCGGCAAAATTTTAAAGGCAAAAATCCCCACGGAGGTACGTGTATCTACGTTCGTAATGATATTTTATCTTCTCCGCTGACAGGCTACGAGAACTTCTGCGTAGATGGTGTGTTCGAAATTTCTGCAGTTAAACTGACCGACACTGGTATTGTTGTTTTGTGTATTTATAGATCTCCTCAATCAGATCTTGACATATTTTTTAGGAACTTCGAAATTGTTTTAAAACATATCACACATAAATGTACTAAATCTATCGTTATATGTGGTGATTTCAATATCGATTTCTTGAGTACATCCGACTCTGCACATAAACCAGTTAATCGATTCAAGAATCTTATCGACTCCTTCAACCTCATTACTACGATAAACGACCCCACTCGCCTCTCCGGCTCACCTCAAACATTGCTAGATCAAATTATAGTCAACAATGGAATCTCGTAT
>NNCF01128652.1:8178-26623 GCA_002313205.1 Laupala kohalensis | reverse complement strand
GTAGTGACGAAACGTAGTAATTGCACAGCTCTACCCTCCGTGTACCCTTTGAGCAGGTTTGGAGCCTGTTGTGGGACAGTTTGATTTATCTTTTTCATCCCCTAATGGCTTTGAAGGTTATATTTAATAATGTAAACCCTTTGTCCTAGTTCTTACTTCCTCACCTTTACACATCATAAGAGCGTTTGAGGGCAAGACACGGAATGCACATCTTCTCCCTAAAATTTTTAAGAGTTCTAATAAATGTTACGAAATGCTTTCCTTAATGGGTAGTAGTGCATCCTACATACTCGATGGCGGGAATAAAATTGGATACAAATTCAAAAAACAACTAATAGAACCTCTCTCGCGAAAAATCCTGAAGAATTTACATAGATGAGTTTACAAGCAAAATAGGCTAACAAACACAATACGTATCACAAAATCGGTTACGCTCGCCATGAATATTTGTAAAAGTTTAAATTACATGTTACTCTGAAAATACAAAAAGGTTAAAATCAGTAGTAATGGACACATGAAAATAGAAGCTAGTTGCAAAATTGGCAAAGTAAAAACGTATCTTAAGTCGAAATAAGTTTTTCCATTTTTTTTAAATGTGGGGCTTTACGGCTCGTTAACATCGAGGTCATTGGAGCCCTAAAAACTTGTACAGATAGGTAAAATGCAGTTACGCACTAGCGAGAGTCAACATGACTTCCCCCGCGTGTGGGACTCGCTGAATGACTCAAACATATCCACTAAAAACCCTCCTGAATTACGACATACCAAAACATCTCAAAACCAAAAATCAAAACATTCAGGACAAAAAATGAGTGGGGGACAAAAAGTGAGGAAAATGAAAGATACCCTAGCCCTAATAGCGTCGGGATCGAAAAGAACAAGGAAGATCAGGAAAGAGAAAGGAAGGAGTCTTGCACAAGTAAGTGGAAGTAATGCCAGACTCAACTCGGGGCCCCGTGTTTCCCAAACACGTACTTACTAGATGTAAGTCCCCTGGGGGATCCAAAGAAATGAAAAGCTCTTCTACCAACATCTTTGTCAGATGGCGAAGCAGTATCAGTTCAGTTGTTGACACCTGAAGACACAATTGTCTTGCAGGTTAGATAAGCAATGAGACAGAAAGTATAGAACGAGAAAAAACGGACTTTCCACGTATTTCTAAATTGCAGAGCGTGAAATCATTCTGCATTTACACAACTGGGGGATGTCTGGAAAACATAATTTTCAAACATTTCTAGGTGAAGCACCAATTATCTGCTTACAAAAACCTTGCATCTTGTGTTATCCAATTGAAAATATAGAATAAATTTTATTTCTTTACATAAATGTATATAACTCTGTGAAACACTTTTCTCAAAAGCAAGAGAGAGATCCAAAGAAAGTAGGCTCTTATTGAACGCCTGATCACATTGTATAAGGAATAAAGAAAATGTTTCGCCCATTCAATAAATACTGGTTGGTCCATTTATTTGGAGACATAAAATACTTTAAGAAATCATAGAAGCTTCGAAGAAAAACAATAAAAAAGTTAATTTTTAATTTTTTTTTCATTCTAAAGTAAAAAAAGAAAAGAGTATTAATAATGTACTTCGATACAAAATGTGTCTCTGTGGAAGCCTCATCACAATACGTTGAATCAAATACTATATAATAAACTAACGATATTTCTATTAATATGCCCCCCAGGGGACTAACATCTAGTAAGTACGTGTTTGGCGAACACGGGGCCCCGAGCTGAGTCTGGCATTACTTCCACTTACTTGTGCCATGCTCCTTCCTTTCTCTTTTCTGACCTTCCTTGGTCACCTCTTGTTGTTTTCGAACCCGACGCTATTAGAGCTAGGGTATCTTTCATTTTCCTCTTTCCTCTTCTTTTTTTTAATGTTTTTAGTAAAAGTCATGTGATATGTGTGGATTTGAGTTTTGAGTTGTAATTCAGGAGGGTTTTTAGTGGGTATGGCTGAGTCATTCGGCGAGTCCCACACGCGGGGAGAGTCATGTTGGCTCTCCCTAGTGCGTAACTGCATTTTCCCTACCTGTACAAGTTTTAAGGGCTCTAATGACCTTTGATGTTGACGAGCCCTAAAGCCCCACCAAAAAAAAAATCTATTAATATGCTACACTATATAAAATCACATAATGGTTTTTCTCTTTTCGCGAAAGTCTACCTAGTCCAATGATCTTCATGTTTTTTGTATAGTTTATTTAAAAATTTTATTCGTAACCTTCTTTTCCCACACGCCAACATTTCTTGTTTCAGGAAAGGTATTGCAACATGACAGCTATTTTTGCAAGAAATTTAGGAGTTACGGAAACATGAGACCTTTTCCAAACCAGAGACCAGATCATATTCATCTGGGATTTCGGATTTCAAATAAATACGAATTTAAAGAGAAACCTTGTCCAGTCGAATGCAGACCACAGAATAAGAATTGGACTTTCTGCTGAGAATTGGTTTTAAAAAAAAAATTTGGACAGTTTTCACCACTATTTTGAGGAAGAGTGTGTACGTATTAATATGGTGGTGTCACGATTCTATTTCAAATCACCTTAGCAAAAGGACAGAAAAAGACGACAAGGCCTTCATGTTCAGTGGGAAGTCCTTTTGTGTCTGGTATGAAGCATATTAACTTCAAGAAAACCTATAAGATAGCTGGTATAACTTAGGAGTGAAGAAGGTAATTACTTGCCTTTAAAAAATATCTTTCATACGGACAAATAGTCAATTTTTAAACCTTTAAAATATTAATCAAGTGATAGGTAATTTATTAATTAAGAAACCTGAGTATTGTTTTTTTATCACCAACAGCGTACATGGCGTTTAAGACTTATTGAATGTTTGTAACAAGGTTACATTTGTATAATATTTTTATTGTATCATTTTAATCTTTTATGTCTCTTCATCAACCTTAGGACTATTGGTTCTCTTAAGTTGTACATTTGAACACTGTGTTTTCCATTGAAGAATATATACAAGTTATAAAGATTTTTCGTGAAGAATTCATTAACATTTAATTGGTGGAAGGAAAGAACATAAATTGATTATTTTTTATTAATATACTGCCAGTGAAAGTTTGTTATTCACTTTATATTAAACAAGTATATGCTAGTATTAAGAGTAAACTAGTAAAAAATATTTGTTTCCTAGTTAAAAAATCATGTGTATGCAAGTATTAAAAAGCCAATTCCATTATGTTTGAAATATCATAAATTCCCTATGACTTGAGTATTTTTTAATATATGTTTGTATAGAAAAAAATGTGAACATTTTTTATATTTTTTACGTAGTTTCTTCATCGTTTTTTTATGAAATTATGTAAATTTCAAACCAACTCTTCTTTCAAAACCCTTTGTTCTTAAAAGTCTTTGCAAAGGGTAAGCTTTTGGTTTCAGACATGTTTCTTTTAGAACCTTCATTCACGCATGCAGCAACAGACAAAATTTGAAAGATTTGAGGAAAAACTGAGGTTCCTGCGCAGAATTATTATTGAGAGATTACAACTTGGAGATTTGTTCTATGAGTTGAAGTTACTTTCCAGAACATCTTTTACCCTACGGGAATATCCTCTACTGATCTTTTCTCTCATATGATTTTTTGATGTGGTATTACATTTTTCAATCCTTAAATATTTGTAAGTTTAGCCTGGGTAAAGGTCAGCTTTCACGGATCCATTCTTTAGCTGAATGCTTTCTGTATGTATCAACTTTCCTCTCATGATTACTTCTGCATATTTTTCTTTGCCAAAATTCGTACAGATATTTTTGTTAAACTCCTTAACTACTGTCAGCATCTGAGATAAAATTGTTCTATTATAGCAAATAATTTTAAACTGTCCATGTATAATAAATGGGTGGCAGACTTTTCCCCGTTATGGAGTTTGAACTAAAAAACAATGGGAATGAAACTGATGCTTTCACCCTCAGAAATTCGTTACTAAGCAGCAGCTTTGTTTTCTAGTAATCCATTTTAAGTTAGCAAAAGGCTATTAGTTTGTGGTGAATTCTATAAAGAAAATAAGAAAGAATTTTTGACGCAGAGACAATATGAAGTATTTTACTTATCATTTGTTTCAAGTTGTCTTCAATGGTACACCAGGTAGTGTTACATACCACGCGCCAGAATTCGAGGAGAGAAAACATATATACAAACATTGCCTATCTGTAAATGTCACTAGTTAAACACCGTTACTATGTGTGTGTGAACGCTTCAATTGAGTTGAAAATTTCTCGAAAAAGAGCAATTTGTATTAATGTGAGGCGAAAAGAATCAATAGAAAGGATATGAAATAGAAATCGTAAGACGGCGCTCTGGAAAAGTTTAAATACAAAACTGACGTGAGAGGATTTGGATAAGAATTGTACTGAAAGTCCGAAGTTAATTGTTATAATAAATAAATAAATTTATTGTCAAAAACAGTACAAACTGCGTATGACCACGTGGAGGACAATAAACTAATTTACTCTCCGGAAGCAAGCAAGGGACCATCCCATCAATTCCGATGAAGGGCCCTAAGGCAGAGGCGGATTTTGAAAAATTTCAGCAAAATTTCCTAGATAAGATAAAAAGTTAGCTGCGAGTTATAATACTAATAGAATGTCAATATGTTTGTAATTTAACACACAAAAATTATTTTACATGTACGAATTATTATCGAACTGTAGATTATTCTGAGTATAGTGTTAAAAACTATAAGAATTGAAATAACACTAAATTCCCGATTTATTGTTACAATAAACAAGCCCCTAAACAAAACCTAGAGAACCTGTTTAATAAATCCGCCTCTACCCGAAGGAAAAACGGAGAAAAACCCGGGCCAGAATGGGGCTACAGAATTTACGTACACAACCGTGCCAAAGTTGAGTACACATAAAACTAAATTAATATGAGCCATAAGACAAAACATATTTGGTTTATTGGTTTATTTACAACTGTTTCAATGTGGAAATAAGGAAACATGAGTAGGGAATTTTTTCAAATTTGTCGATGTATTTCGTGTTCGAAACTCAAAATTAGTAGATGCGAAATGCTAAACCCCGAAATGTGAGACTTTTGCGAGCCGTAGTTAAAGTAGTTACCACGCCTGACGTCACGTTTTTTGATCCGAACGTAAATAGAACTACTTTTATTTACAACTTAAAAACCTTTAAATATATTGAAAGTTGATAGATCGTTTATTTCTTGTGAGGTAGTTTAATTCTATGTGTAACACGTATTTAAATAATCTTAGTCAAAAAGCAATTACAAACTGGTAATAACGTCTTGAGGACAAAATACTAATTTACACTCCTAAAAAAACAAGGAACCATCCCATCAATAGCGATAAATGGTCCTGATCAGAGGCGGATTTAACATTTTAACACACTCCTAAGATAAGTATAAGAAATAGGTAGCTGCGCGTAATTGCCCCAGAAGATAATACCGCACGTTTAATGGGAGTAAACGTTTGCAAAACACGCAACATGAAATACGAAGACATACTGCGTCAACTAAGATTCGGAATGCAAAACTCTTTTTTCGCATAATTTGGAATTTAGAATTCAATGTGACTATTCCTATTGAGGTTGTCTTGATTATGCAGACCAAAGAATGTAGTTTTCGTAACAGTATTTAATTGTGTGTCGTTTAACGAAAGTGATACCTTGGTAAAAGATTTTGTGACTGTTTGCGGATTGATGTATACACTGTTTTTTTGTGTTTTTTAATTCAGTTTTTAGTATAAGTCTACTTGTATGGAACCAAAACATGAGGTTAGACAAAACTCTTTGAGAGTTGACGTGTTTAGGTAGTAAATTGGTGTCATCAGTAAAAAGAACTTATTTGCAGTGTGATGTGGAGGATGACACATCGGTGAGGTGACATACAACAAAAGGAGTAAGGAGTAGTATCGTATAAAGAGTATCGGGATTTTTCTGCTGAAGTGTATTTTTTTAATCTTTAAAATATATTTGATATTTAAAATATTTTATATCTAAGGAGGGGACGTGTATGTAAATGTTAAGTGTATATAACGTATTGTTAACTATTCGACTTCGGAAAAAGTGTGGAAATGATTTTCATCATATCCAATAGGTTAGTATTACGTGAATGGTGACTTCGCAAGGATGGCCACAGTTGGCCGCCGCAGGCATATTGTCCTCTTTGAAATGTCGCGAGCAAGTCGTACGAGCCACTGAGGTGACAGGAGCGCAAAGCTGGGGGCAGCCATCGCTGCATTATCGCCCACTGATACCAATAAGAGCTGTGCAAATTGCTTCATGATTATATCAAAGAAGCGATAAAGTAACTGGAGCAAGCTTGCCCCACTATGGCATTATCGACGGGAAATAATACTTGAATATATTTTTATTTATTTAGGGAACTGAATACGNGAACTGAATACTCATTTCTATGGGAGCCACTCACAAGGACAACACAACAATCTGGTGTTCGAGCAATGAACAAAACATTTAATAACTCTTTGAAGCACAATTTACACTCTCCCAAAAGACACAAATAAACATTCATCATATATCGACCAGAGGGGCCACATTCCCACCAAAAAAACACAAATAATAATCACTGGCTTTATCATTTTACATTTTCTAACTGTTAAGATTGTCATTATTTATCATCATCATCAAATAAACCTTCACTGTTTTTAATTCTATTCAATTTTTAACACTACAATTACACATTTATTTCTTGCAACAAAGTTACGCACTGATTCTACTCCTAATTAACGCTAATATTTACTGTTTAATTGAACTTCTTCTGAGTCCCAATATTTCACTGATTCTATTGGCCTACCTCTCCGAGCGACTGAGTTTAATCAAAGCACTCATTCAGTTTAATGTTCTCGCTCATACTGGTAGCCACTGTCAAACACATACTGACTCGCAAGCGCACTGCGATGATGGCTTTCACATTCGCCAACGATCGCAGAATACCTGTACAAGATGCCTGACTGTTGGAATGCAGAGGAGGAGGATCCCTCACGGATGTCAGCACGGCTCCCCCGTGGATTATTTGCGAGCAACGCCAACCAGCTTCCGCGTTTTATCACAATGTCTAGTTCTCACCCGCAAAGCGTTCCGACAAACTTATCTCAATGCTGACGAAACTTGTATCTCAACTCCGATAAAAAAATCGATCTGAGCACTGCCAACAAAAATTCTATATGATTCGCGTCAGCATCTAATCGCTGCGACGGAGAAACATGTGATCTGCGACAAATTAGCGCGATCTGAGCAACGTCTCAGCGCTGCCAAAAAAAAGTCTCTGTGAATAAAAATTCTATTCGGCTGAGATAAACACATCTGAGCAAAAATTCTATCCGTCTGAGCTAAACACATCTGAGCTGACGAAAATCTTTACGTCTGAGCTGCCGAAAAATCTTTACGTCTGAGCTACACACATCTGAGCAAATAATTCTTTACGTCTGAGTAAAATCTGGTATGAGAGCGAAATTTTGAGTGTTCTGCCTTAAATGGGCTCTATCCCTTCTTTCTCCCGAAAATCTTCAAAATTTTGAATGTCACGTGACTGACAACCCCCAATGCCGAAATGATTTCCCCCTCTCACGCCCTGACTCTCATTGGAACCTTTTAAAAAATCTTCAACTGATTTCTGGAACGTTCTCAACGACGCTGTGGCTTTTAACGATTTTTCTAGCAAGTTCGTACATGTTGCTAGTTTCTGCACATCTGTGGTTTGTTACGGAGGGTATTTCTTTTCCCTCATCCCCTCGCCAGCCTGCGATTTCTAAACCATCATAAATTTTTATTCGACGTGAAAGAAACGCCGACGCATGGGTCACCGGCCTCGTACCGCACCCACGGTCCTTCGCCGACCTCCAACGAACTTTTCCTTATAAACTTCTATGATCTTTCTTTTAAATTTCATAATTAATCCGTAAATTATTCAAAACTCACAATATTGAATTCAGAAATAATTGAAAATAATTAAATTTGTTAATCGAAGATGTTTTATGTGCAGAGGTAGTGTGACTAGTTTTGTTAATTTTCATCAACCTTACTTTCAGATATATTATTTTCTGATCAATTTCGTTATTTGATTTTTGTTTTAAGAAAAATATGTTTCTTAATTATGATTATATTTATTTTATTGACTGTTTTTATCTCTCAGGCGTATACCTGGTATATTGGTAAGCTGCAGAAATGATATCCCAAGTAGGTTTCTCTATCTATAGTTATTGTGAAAAATTTCTAACATTATTGGGAATGTCTACATCAATGATGATGGTTATTTTATGTCCCGACATTAAGAAAGTTAAATTAACAATAAATAAAGATATGAATTATTTATTGTCAAGAGAGCTGTTAACAACTGACTGTGACCATTTTCAGAACAAAAGTAATTTACTGTATCTAATACACAATAAACTTATAAAACCAGCGCGTCTCCGTTAATGTTTTTTTCTTAAGTGAAATTTTCTCAAAGCAAAAAAAACTTCATTCTGTATAACAATAATGAAGATAATAAACAAATTTCAAAAGTCATTACCTTATCGAATCACGGGATGTGAGTGTATTCTGGCGATAGCGTAACTACTGGAGGGGTCACCCTAGCCGGACAGACTCTGGAAGAGGAGTGATATGAAGATAGTTCCATAACGGTATGTCCCACCCAACAAATCCCATAAATTTACTCACTCGAAGTGGGATTTGACGAAATAACGGTATATACCTGATAATTGTGTCAAAATGTCCGATTTCCTTTAGTAGAAAATGACACTATTGACCATGAAGACTGGAGAAGAAAAAGACCTGTTAGAAATAAAACTATTAAATATCTGGAGAATTCCCAAGAATAGTTTTACAGCTAAATATTATCTGGTGGCTAGGGAAGACTACGTAATCCCTGAAATCCAGGTGCTAGATTATAAAAGATGCCGCTAAAAGAGACAGCAAATACAAACGATTCCATTCGGCTGAGGAAATTGTCCGACATGTTTCAGCTGGATGTAGAATCTTCGCTCGAACTGACTCTTTACACAGCAAAAACTGCAGCCACTATTGACTGCCAAGAGCTAGTCATCAAGGAAAAATTATAATATGATAAATAGGGAAACGAAATGATCGGGAATGTATAGTTAACCAAGGACTTTTAAATGGTGGACAGAAAAGATGACGAAATAGTACAACTGGAAGATTGTTTCATGAATATATACAAAATGTCCATTTGAGGGAAGAAACGCCAGAGACGTTTTATCCCAACTTTCTCTATTGCAATATACAACGGGACATGGAAAGTGCAATTCTTACTTGACGAGAATAGACAGACGCAGTGATAGAGAATGAATATGTGATAATTGAGTAGATTGACCAGAGCATGCTCTTTGAAAATGTGCGTTGTGAGGGTCTGGTAGAAAGAAATATCTCGATAAAGTTTTGGGAAAACATATAATGAATATTCAGGACCAGAGAACCAGGATACACTAAAGAAAAGTAAGAAAAAATTTGAAATTTCACATGAGATATAGCGATACAGCAGATGTTGTACTGATGATGGTGGGTGACGCACCCTTCTGTTTGGTCAGTGGCCCAATCTTGAAGAAGTAATGACATTAATAGACAAATCAATGTGACAGTAGTACCTGGATTAACATTGTATACACATTGGGTTGTCAAGAAATCTCCCTATTAGGCTATTGCAAAGAGTTTAATGTGGAAGATAATTTATTCTATTCATTCTTGAAAGTGTATTTATGGTGTTTTAGAGTTTAAAATGTAATGTTATTATAAATATTTTGAAAACGATTTTTTTTGCATATTTCATCTCGTTTAATAAGTGTAATATATAATTTTTTTTTAAGTTTTTTCTTAAATTTTTATTGTTTGTAGGGTGTTTAGTGCCTTGATTTTCTGTTAGGAATTGTAATTGGAAAGTTGAGTGGGGTTCATTCCAGATTTTTGTATAGCAGCGAGTCATTGCTATAAGGTTTTTCATGTTTCATTTCCTAAAACCATACTTACTATGAATAATATCAACGTTCCATGGATAAGGACAATTCGTCGCTTGTGAAACTAATATAATGGGTTACGCTCTCTCAGATCTATTATTTCGACTTTGTGGAACGAATAACACGAGTGTCTAGAAATTGAATTTTATTTATTTAGCTGCTTCACTGATACATTTGGAAACATGATCCACATTATTTTAATTCTGAGGACCTGGCGTCTAGTGCAAACCGAACAAGTCATCTGTTTGTGCTCTGACAACCGACAAATTTAACATTTACATGTGAGTGGTTTTGTATTTCCGAACACAAAATGAGCAGCCAATGGATTAGTCACGTTAAGGAAGCGTTCCAAAACTTTAACTTTAAAACGATCTTTAAAATTGTATTGAGAACTGTAGGAGGGGACACGTAAAAGAAATTGAGTTATCTCATGATACTACTACAATTAACTACAAGAAATTATTATTATTATTATTATTATTATTATTATATCAGGGGATTTTTTCACCTGATATAATAATAGTAATAATTTTTATTATGTAATAATAATTTTTATTCTTATTATTTGTCGTAAGTCTTTCATCATTCATTTAACGGTATCTCATGATACTTAATGGTATCTCATTCTGATATCGAAAGAAGTTAC
Organism: Laupala kohalensis; assembly: GCA_002313205.1. Taxonomy (NCBI): domain Eukaryota; kingdom Metazoa; phylum Arthropoda; class Insecta; order Orthoptera; family Trigonidiidae; genus Laupala; species Laupala kohalensis. The sequence goes on along the minus strand of NNCF01128652.1, from coordinate 16,015 downwards.
AATTTTTACCTACACAAGAACTGGAACTGAGTTACACGATAAACGCAGTTTTTAGATGTATATTCTTATGATGGAAGGGTTTTATTGATGTGGCGTGGACTGATGAATGACGCAGATGAATCTATTGTGTGGCAAATTTTACATCATAGTTTTATTTATTTTATTTTATGTGTTATGGCGAAGTTTCGGCCATTTGGCCACCCCTTCCACCTAACCACGACTCGGATAAGGGAATTGGGAAGTAGAGATGGTGGGTTGTCGGGGAACGTATGGTACCGAACCAACATTAGACTGGAGTAGGTGAGGGAAACCCCAGCTGAGAACCTCACCTAGTGCGGCAGAGCAGGGTTTGAACCCACGCTCTACGGTGTCATGGAAGCGAAGACCTAGCTCTAGACCACCACTGTCGGTGTGTATGCCGCGTTTTTCGTGCACTTTCGTTACAGGAGAGACAGAACACTACATTGTTTAAACGGTAATAATTTACGCATTTCAGAGGATTGGTCATTGACATGAGGGGGACTCTTTGTATTTATGGGAAAAAATGTTGTGAACGGAAGATAAGTAAAATTGGCCAAAGACATGTTCTCCACTAAATTTCACTTTTTTCTACCGTAAAATTGTTTCACTCTTATCTTCTTCATGAAAGCCACTACAAAATTAATTCATCAAGAGAATGTTAGCACAAGAACAGTTATGTGAATTAAACAATTACAATATTTAAAAAATAATTTCCGAAAAAAGGAATATGCTGACATAGTGTTTAAAATTAAATTAATAAAGTTCCAAAAGTTTTATGAATATTATTTCAAATTTTAATTTTTTTCTATACACACTAGTAAAGAAGTAAGCTTTCATTGAGATAAAGCTGATTTCTTATTGATGGTTGAATTAAAACTTTAAGCTGTAATTGCCTTGAAAAATAAGGCAGTATATTTTCCGGTGTTTTATTACATGTCAATTTAGTGCTGCTGTAATGGGCAAGATCTCAATTTTAATTTGTAATTTTAATTTAATACAGTAGTTCTCCTAACTTATGCGACAGTTTGTACCGAGCGATAAACGTGTAAGTCGAATTCGCGCAAGTCGGGGAGAACATTTGCACAAAAATGCATATGAATTATGTTTCACTGGGACTAAATAGAACAAAAATGTGTAATGAAGTATTAGATAATGCAACAAATCATATTATTATGGATTACAAAATGTAAACCAAAGTTATTTTGTCGTACAAGGATTGATAAAATCTAAGAAACTCGTCTAACGAGTTAATGTTTTCTTCTTCTCACGCAAGATTTCCTAGTAGCATGCTAATAACGTTTGTATCCACTGTTTTGTGGCAGTAATGCAGTCATTGAAGAATGTTTTCCAGAAATCGGAACACTCTTTCAGTTGAACAGAGGGTTTGAGAAGTTTGCAACCTCCACTTGATCTTCTGATTGAACTTCGTCTGAAGCCCTTCTCTTCGTCGCGCATTTCTGTGAACTCAGAAGGACATAGACCATAAAAAATGAGCATGATGTGTTACAATTATTCAGTGACTTCAGGAGCGAGGGACAAGATCCTGGAGCCATTTCATAACCTCGCTATCAGTTACGGTCAGTTTTCTTTCATTTAAATCATCTGTGTCCGCGGTTTAAAAGTTACCAGTAACTTTAATGTCATGAGAGTGGGATGGGGAATGTAATAATGTCTACTATGATATATACATATAATAGCGTACACAGATATGGACAGATGATTTATATCAAAAAAAACTGTCCATAACAGATAATAAGGTTAGAAATGGCTCCAGGAATTTGACCCTCACTCCTTGACGTCATAATTGTAACACGACTTAATGCTCACNATATATATATATATATAGTGATGCTCCTTTGATCACTCCTCCTATACGCAGAGTCCGTAGTGAATAGAATTACTCAAACTCGGAGGAACGCACGATTTGCGCTGAGCAGCAAATAATTTCTCCCAAAATGACCACACTGACACAAGTCGGTAGATTTAAAATTACGCAAGCAGAAATATTTAATATTTCCAGTTTATTAAGACTCTGGCGCAGATTCCACTTGATTCAGTTGTGAAAAAACTGGACACATTTTTTTCCTGTTACGATTTAAATTTTTTATGTGAAATCTGAATTCATTTTGTGAAAATTAAAATATTCCCGGATTCGTGTAGGACAGTGTATTAATGTATTAAGTGACGAACAGTACCTGATCTCAAGTGTTGGGTAACTACAATATTACATATTCTGGTCCGTGTTCTTCTCCGGTCTTCCTTCGGGTAGAGGCGGATTTTTTTATACAGACTCTCTAGGTTCTTCCTGGGTGTTGCGTCTATTGAAATAGTACTTCTCGAATTTAGAGTTATTTAATACTTACGATTTATGAACAATATTTTTCAGAATAATCTATAGTTTGATAATAATACGTACTTCTGAAATAACTTTTTATTAAAAACCGACAGCGGTGGTCTAGTGGTAGAGTCTTCGCTTCCTGGATCCCATTGGCTGAGTTTTAGAACGTGGATTCAAACCCTGCTCGGCCAAACCCGGTGAGGTTTTCAGCTGGGGTTTCCCTCACCTGCTCCAGACAAATGTCGATTCGGTACTGTAAGTTCTCCGGTAAACCATCCCCTCTCTTTCCCAATTCCCTTACCCGAGACCAACGGTTAGGTGGAACAGTAGACCTCATGGCATGAACCTCATCAAAGGACAAAATAAATAAATAAATAGATACAAAATGGTTGGGATTCTATTAATACTATAACATGTATCGAAGTGTTTTTTATTCTTATCTTAGGAATGTGCTGAAAAGTTCCCTTGATCGGAATTCATGGGATGTACCCTTGCTAGCTTACGGAGAGTAAATTAATTTTTCTTCCACGTATTCATACGCAGTTTGTACTGCTTTCCTTACAGTACATATTTATTTATTTATTTATTTATTCGTGTGACTTGTTTCTAATTAAAATGCATGAAGCGCGAAAAAAGTGATAGGAAATAATGTAGCAGAAGAACTATGTAATTTGGAAACAGAAATGTTGATTGGAAATGGAAATATTTAAGGTTTCTGTACACCTTTTTGTTGTTTTCGTTGAGAGACTTTTTAAACTTTGGATGTCTGTATACAGAAAATCGAAATCCGAAATAATGCTAACAGGATTAAGGCTAGATTAGTACTCGTAAAATAGTACACGTGTGATTGTGCTGTTCATGTGAGGTGGCTGCGAACACATGTGTATGTGAACACATGCATGTTTTTTGTTATCGCTTTGTACGAAAAAACTAAATGCCTTTTAAATCTATAATTATTTCTGGGTAACGTAAAAGGTTCCTACTAAACGATACTATGAAGTGTCACTAAAAAACGGCATCAATGTACCTGCGATAAGCGGACGGTTGTTGGTGCTTGAAAGCTAATTTCCCCATAACGTGAGTTCGAATTGCAGTTTTCTACGGACCTCCTATGTTTCTCACTATTTATCGCCGTAATTGTGGGGAATATTTGTTTAATGATTTTCACAGTGCATCCGGTGAGTTAGACTTTCATCACATTAGAAACTTTTATGTTTACTACTAGAGATAAACTATTGGTAAACTAAAACCATTGCATATACTTTCTCATATACGTTTCTCCGTCTGCAGCATAGTGATAAAAAATTATATAGTGAAAGGGATCATTTCTGGCGTGGTCCTCTACATTTTGGTCGTCATCCAGTGCTCTATTCATGCTCAAAGTCGCTAAATGAACTTATTATTGCATTTTATGTGAAATTTGAAAGTAAAATAAATATTCAGAATAATGTTTCAAAACATATAGCGACATATCGGTCCTATCAAAATCGTAAAAGAGTTATGTAAATGTAAGTTTGTTGTAGACACGAATTGTTATATTTTCGTATCTGCAGTGCGTCTGCTTTCCTCCTATGTATTTTATCACTATCATATTTTTCATTTCAGTTTACGAGGAGAGTATTCTACCTCTACTTGGTCCATTTCCACTGCTAAATATTATGCACGCTTCTTGAAACAGTGTACTAATGTGTAAGTGTAGCAGACGGAAATTATTTTACTGCGTCTATACCAAACTAATTGTAGTTTATGTACTGAAAATTTAAGTAAAGTCGTTGGAGCAGTTTTTGAGAAACATTCAAAATAGTACTTTGCCCTCCATGTTAAAACCCCTTTGTAATAAAGCACTGAATTATTTTAAGAAAGCAATTTTTAGTACATAAATATGAACATTTTAGACTCAAAACTTAACCAGAGATAAAACTCCAGTATGTGACCAGACCAAATTCGTCATATACATTAATACGCTAATGTCTCAGAAAATCTTTTTTTTCCTTTGTAAACGGACGGAAAAAAAATCTCACAAATGAAGAATCATACTTTAGAGCATGAAAAGATATGTTGACGGTTTTTTATCACTTCGTCTTACACCTTTTTCTTTCCCGAGAATTCAGTATTCAAAAATTTCATCAATATGACATGACACACTTTGTTGAGAAGGATGATACTTGACAACACGAATCCTAACAAATGACAGCTCCGACGCGTCTGACCATGCTGGCACGCATCGTATTCATCGGGGAGGGTAAGTAAGTTACGTGGTGCTCATTGTGCATGATCAAATTCTTTTCATAACTATTCCGATGTCCTGTTTATGATGTTTAATACGAAACCTTGTTATGTTTAATGTTAAATATGAATTATCGTTTAATGTTAAATAGGAAATTCCTATCCGGACCCGGGTTTTTCTCCAGTTTTCTTTCGGGTACATGAGGATTTTTTATACAGGTTCACTAGGCTATTGTCTCGGGGTGGCGTGAGTTGAAACAATAAATTTAGATTTTTGAGTTATTTTAATATTTACGTTTTATAAACACTATTTTCCGAATAATCTATAGTTTGATAATAATACGTACTTGTGAAATTTTTTGTTGTTTTAAATTAAAAATTTGTTTATACTCTATTAATATTATAACACATAGCTAACTTTTTATATTTTCCACGAGTTTGCTGAAATATTTCAATCCGCCTCTGCCTTAGGGCCCTTGATCAGAATTGGTGGGATGGTTCCTATGTTTCTATCGGAGGGCAATTTAGTTTATTGTTTTCCACGTGGTCATTCATAGTTTGTACTGCACTTTTGACAATAGATTTTTTTTTTTTTTTTTTACTGTATTTATTTTTGAGTGTAGTGTGCCTATATTTGGCGGATGGGGGAAAGAAGAATCTGTCATATTATCCAGATATAAAATATAGTCTTGCTCAATAAAGTTTCATAAATAAATAAAGATGGATAATAAATTTGTCTAGTTAAGATTCGTATTATCGTACAGGATGATAGTTTCATTCAATTTCTTGTGCGATGGAATTGCTTGGGTTCGGCTAACTTAATTTTATTATGAGAATGATGTATAATGTAATAAACAAATTTGAGGAGACTGTTGGGAGATGCCTTGTGGAGTTACAAAAAAGAATAAATATCAAGTATCACGAATCAATCCGTTGGCGTGGAGGTCAGTGTTTAGATCAATACATCTGTCTGGCAGCCACCTCCAGCCGCCAACACCTCAATCTCCACTTCATGATCCATCCCCTCCAGTAGGCGGCGTTGCATTCGACCCTCCAGCAACAGATGCTGCAGGTCTATTCTGGAAAATACAAAAAAAGGACGCCTTGTTTCACGTTTTAGTGGCGCTCTCTGAAGTAAAGATGAATGTTTGTACGTCCAGAAAGCAATAATAAACCATTTTATGGGAATGTATCAAACTTACTTAAATGGTATAGACGCTATTCAAAACATCTGTTATTCGATAAATGTAAATAGGCCTACGATCCTCCCAATTCTCATCTTATATTTTAAAGTGTAAATGTTTTAAGTTGTTAGATGGAAGAGCAGAACTCGCCTGAATAAAGACTCATGATTATTATTATTATCATAATTATTATTATCATTATTATCATAATTATTATTATCAGGTATTTTTTTGTCAGCTTATGCTGATATCCAACCCGGAATGAACCACATTCCTAGGGATGGATATAATCCATATATCAGCTACAATACTTTTCTCGGGATATGGGCAGTTCCCAACAGTGCTGTTTTTTGAATTTCATTTAGATTTAGATTTTCTAGTTTTCTTTTGTAGATATTGCTCAATTACTTTATTTATAGTTCCTAGTGCCCCTGGTACTACTGGTATGATGTCTGTTTTTTTCACATTTTTTGAATTTCTATTTTTAAGTCTGTGTATTTTATTATATTTCAGCTTTTTTTTTTGTGAGATGTTCAAATATTTGGGCACTGCAATATTTATTAGTCGACAAGATTAGTCTCTATTGTTTCGCACTATAATATCAGGTTTGTTAGCAGCTACTGTTAATTATTATTATTATTATTTTCTTGAATGCAAAATTTGGGAAGCTAAAACACTATTCGTTTATGGTTTGCTTTAAGATACCAATTATCTTCAAATTATTGCAATTCTTAAATGGTCTGCCAGTTAGTTTAGCTCTCCACACGAGAGTCATGAATGAGACAAAACATAAATAAACATCACTTATCCCTATATTTTAAAAGTTAAACGCCACTACGGTTTATGTGAAGCTGGGAAGCCAGAAGCCACCCTTACAAACGCAAACTTTATGTGGAAAACATGGGGTTGTTTTATCACTTGCCGGATTTATTGTGGTATCCCTGGACCATTCATTGTTTGATCACAGCGTTGCCACCATAACTATGGAACATTACGTCAGATTTTCCGGAAAACATTTTAATTGAATTTGTTGCGATCTTAAAAGAATTTATCAAAACAGATTCTGCTAAATCAATAAGAAGTGTAGCTCTTTCAATTCCATTAATCTACTTTAAACACGAAAATTATCCGTCTCTAACCTCACAGNATTGTCCGACTCTAACCTCACAAAACACCAGCTGATTTGGAGTTTCTTTCGTTGTAGTTGCCATTATTTCTTTACGTCCTTGCAGGTAGATTCTCGTTTTATTATCTGTTTTTCATTAACTTCAAAACTTATTAATATATCCATACTAATATAGAATTGTGCTACGCGATAGCTGGTCTTTCTGTTTGCTACCTGATCACGATTAAACCACGGAAGCGATCGTGATGAAATTTGGCACTGAGATAGTTTACATGTTCAGGATGAACATAGGCTAACTTTTACATTAAAGGCGTGTGGTTTAAAAGATATAAATGGTTTTTGACAATGGGAAATGTCGATAAAATCATGAATAATGAGAATTGTATTTGTTTACGTTACTAAACGGTTGAATGTAGGTGACTACTGTGAAAGGCAATATTTCTTGCCTCAGAGTTCTAAAAATAAGTTTAGGACAACGTATGTCTATCTATAAAATTAACCTAAATTATTAATAAAACATTATAATAAATAGAAATGTTAAACTACTTTAATTTAAGAGCGTGATTTAAAAAGGAAAAAAAATCAATCATCATCAAATTTAATGGATTATTTGCTTCGTATATTTGAAAGAGAAAAGAAAGTCTGTAAATTGTAAAATTTCGATGAAACTTTTACAAGAATTTTAATGAAATGGCGCAGCCGCGTAATGCTTCCAAAACGAAAATATTCGATTGGTTCGACTCTCGCGATATGAAGTGTATAGAGTCAAGTGTTGTATTAAATTTGTATTATATTAAATTTGAAATATTTGGATGCTATCCATGTTATTCAAAACCAGAAAGTAAAAGTATTTTGATTTTACAATAAAGATTTCATTTTTTCCTGAGTAAAAGAAGATTAGTGTAAAAGAATAATCCCAGGCAACACCGGGTAGTATATATA
>NNCF01128650.1:0-10857 GCA_002313205.1 Laupala kohalensis | reverse complement strand
CAAATCAACATTCAAATTCAATACAAAAATTAGCTTTCTGGATGTTTCTTACAATAGTATTAGAAAGGTGGATTTAGAAGGATTCAACATCACTGGTGTTTCCAATTTTAATTCAAATGTTTCTCAAGTTGTTGTGAATATTTCGCATAATGTACTTGAAGATATCGGAGAACATACGTTTTCCTCATGTTTCCATGTGACTGTACTGGATTTATCGTTCAACAAAATAACTGTGTTAAAGCGCAATGCATTTGTTGGACTTCTCTCTCTTCGTCAGATTATTTTAAGAGACAACAGTATCAGCCATATCACTGGGAGAGTGTTTAAGCCTCTTCAGACACTCAAGGATTTAGATTTGGCGCACAATAATCTAACAGAACTTCGTCCTGATCAGTTGGTATCACTGAAAACTCTGTCATCATTTCGTTTATCTGGTAATAAAATCAGACATATGCAAGGTGACGTTTTCCAAGGATTTCTTTCTCTTAGGACACTGCATATTGAAAACAACGATCTGACGAATCTGGGAATAACATTTATGACTCATCTCCCACTTCTTTCATTGTTGAATGTATCTGGAAACCAGATTTCGCTGTTACAAAACGGAATATTACGAGGCTGTCCCTCACTATCAACTGTAGATTTGAGCAATAATAAAATAACAACCATCGAAGATTTAGCATTTAGTCGAAACCTAAAACTGGAAAATTTATGTCTCCAAAATAATTTAGTCACTAACTTCAGTTTAAAACCCTTTAGCGAACTTACATCTATAAGAATTCTCAATCTACGGGGAAGTGTCTTGAAGAGTTTTCAATACTGTCACATCCATGGAATGGTTTTTTTAGAGAAACTTCTTATCTCGTTGAGTGAAGATAGCCACTGTGATTGTGAAGCATTTGCGCAACTCAAGAAGAACGACGTTACTTTGGATATTGGAAAACTTGAAATAAATAGCGAATGCTTGTCACTGTATACCGTGTTTATTTCTTCAACGTCGCATTTCGATAGTAACTGCTATTATTTTAATGGTAATCGTGACTGTGATAACGATGTAGGGAATCAAACATTTACATCATCAATGACACAAACGAAGAACCCCTCAACTACCACACAGACTTCAATGTCAAGTAGAGAAAAGATTAAATCAATAGAAACTTCCTCCTCAATTTCTACTAACAATCAAACATTGCCAATATCAGATCCATTTTCTACATTTGATGGCGCAGTTAGTTATTTTACAGTTTCCACAACTTCATCTGCCATTGTGTATAAGAATGCCACAACGGAGAAGTTATCAACACCAATCAACTACTCCAACTCTACAGTGGCCTCAACCAGCCCTGAATCAACCTCATCATCTCGATTTGCAAATTCACGTAATCAATCTTCTACTCGGTTATCACCTACTTTACCAAGCAGACATAAGAAGCTGTACGTGATCGATGGTGCAGGTGTAAGAACTGTAATTTATATTTTCAGTTTCTTTTCAATTATCTTACTTTGTGCGGTGATTTATTTCATTATCTATAAAGTTTTGCACAAATTTCGATGGCGGGGACATATTTACGAAGACATAAGAAATAATATTCATTCTCACTCTCAAGTTAATACAACAGAGGTTTAATAAATATTTATCAAATATTGATTGATTTATTACAAAATATGTTTTTGCAATGATGACTTTTCAGTTTCCCGAATCAAAAAGAACATTTTTAAGTATATGGAATATTTTGCTTGTTTATTTGTAAATTCTGAGCATTTCTCAATTAAACTATTTATTTTTTATGTTCTGTTAATAACTAATTGAATATTTTTCTTAAATATAAAATCTTCAAGTAATGTATGTCAGCTGATTCACTTCTCAGGCTGGAAACACACTAGCATTTCGGGAGTACATTTAGTTCGGTTACAGACACACGATCGTGTCGTAATGTATTCTGCCGTGTCGCGTGGGGCTCGCCTCCGATCGCGCCAGGAGGGTCAAGGGGTTCACGACGTTACGACACTTCTCGAAAGTGTGTCTAAAACCATACCAGATGTATTATTATATCATTACACCACGAATTTTCTTGGTTGGAAATGGTGTACTGTTGTGAAAGTCGAACGGGTATCGTAGTGGTTAACACCCCAGCGATCATAGCAGGAGTCCCGGGTTCGATTCCCGGCACGCCGCCATTTTCACTTGATCGAAAGTTATCTCATAACACTTGGTTTGAGTAAGCGTCCGAGATTACATTATACTCGGTTATGTGAGCGATCGTTTCTTGTAAGTGTCCGAGTTAATTAAGTTTCGGAGAATTTGTTGTGAAAATAATATTAAGTATATCAAAGAACTGTGTATTTCGAAGAACGTGCTCGATGGAATAAGTATAAAGCAGTACCGGCAACTAATTAAATTGCGTTTAGAACTATTAATATTAACACGTAACTGGAATCGTTCGTGTTCCGTAAGCCCAGGACGAACGCTCATACAACGGCTCGAATTCGTAGAAACATTTATGAACATTACGAAGACGAGAACTCAGTAGTCTCTTTGCAGCTGTGAGGTACTGAGGAACGTAAGTCTACTCCAGGGTAGCATTGAAGAGAAGTAAATGAAGTAAAGAACAAAGTTAATTGTGAGGGAATTATTTGATTTTTGAGAATGTTTTGATGTAAGAAAAATACTTTAAGTGTTAAAGGGTAAAATATGTTTCATGAACTTCAATTTGGAGGAAAGAGATTTGAACTGTAAGAATATTAGAAATTATTAGTGATTGGTGTATTGAAATTTGTTTTAAAAAGATTTTGTACGTTGTATAAAGAAATTATATGTTAATTTTGTGCTATTGTTATAATTTTCAAACATTTCAATAAATATTCATGGTTCACGCTCGGAAAACTCGAACTCAGTAGTCTCTTTGCCCGTATTGGTCATTCTCTTTTTCAGGAAGATTAGGGAAGGGAAAGGGGGGGGCATTAACATAGGCATAGGTGAATATTGGTGCGGTGTGGGACTGTTCAACGACGGCGGTAAATTCATTGGTGAGTACTGAGGTTCTAATTTCCGGGACTCTTCACGTTCATGAGCCAGTACGATCGAAGTTAATTGAAGCATGCATTACAATGCTTACAGAAACCTAGGTGTCTGGATTCACACGGCAGTTTTTGTTGTTACGATGTGGATAACTTCCGTGGGTTTTTTGGTGTAGATTTAAAAAAGCTCGTTAACATTACTTAAACATCTCAAATTATCTCAAAATATTCATAATCTTAGTGAAAATTCGAAAAGGAGCTTCAAAAATATCTTCCTTATTGAGTTTCTGCAAACAATAATTTATAAATAGTCTACATTTCAAGTTTTTACCCATACATTTTTTGAACTTTCTGTGCTTCTATAAATGTGTCAGACATAAGAAAATCAAACCAAATATTTTCACTAATATTACTCGCTTTTTACTAATTTAACCAAATAAACAGTTTTTATATGCTTGATTTAACAATGTACCTCCAAAAACAGAGATGATATCCCAACAGATTCGAAAAATATATCATGTGGCGAATAAAGTATATCATATCTTTAATGCTAACGACAAATTCCCGGAAATATGTAAACTCGATTGCACACATAATAATTCAAATATAAAAAAAACCAAAAACCTCTTACAAAAATACACAAAAATACACAAAAAACAACGTTTACAAATGAAAACCGTGTTATTACTTAATTAGATCGTGAGGTATAGTGTTAAAAGCAATAACAAAGTAAAATCTCATTTCACTCTAAATAACCCCTTTAAAATATAATTTTGAAAACTCCTTTTTAGTGAACCTCTTGAATCAACGTAAACAGAAAACTAAAAATGTCTCTGTCGTCGGTGACAACGCACCGGAAATTTCCCTCGTTTTTCATTTATTAAAAATTAAATAAATAATATTTCGTAAATTGGTTTTTAAATATTTAATTGAATTTTACACATAAAAATCGAGTTGATAATCATATTAGTCCATGGGGACCGTATCTAGATATTTAAATTTACGATTTGTGTATATAAAACCTGAGATGGTATCATGGTTAGTTTGTGATTTAAAGTGAACGTAGTGAAAATTCAAAAAATCAGATTTTGCTGTATTTTACCCTTCTAAAATTCGAATTTCGAAAAATCTCTTCTTTGTAGGTGGTTTTGTTACAAAAGGCACCTACTGTATAAATTTCATGTTTCAAGTGATAGTAGTTTACGCTCTGCGTTGACGAACGTGTCAGTCAGTTAGTCAGGTGTTGCAGTGCCTGAGTTTCTCTGTAAATCATGGTAGCTAGAACATAGCCTACTTATCGTGTTCACAGAGCCTAGTCAACATGTGTCTAGTTAGCGTGGTATAAACTACAAATACTAACGGTATTAAAAATTGTTAATGAACGTAATGTGTGTTGATTGTTTTATATTTTTTAAACGATAAGAACTCTTAAAAAAATATAAATATATTCTGTATTCCTCTTTGACACAAAAGATCTTTAGATTATTAATAAGAGTCATGTTTACCTCTTTTCGTCTGAAAAACAAGCTGTTCAATAACCAAAGAAAAGAAAAATACTAAACCATCACCTTTATTTACTTTTTACACACAGTTCAACAGATTATTTTAATTTATCATGTAGACACTTGGTAACACGTGAAAAAAAATTAACTTAATTCCCAAATCAAAAGAAGTTTATCGCTACTTTTGGCACAAAATATTTTTCATAAAAAAAGACAATTGAATCAAAATGGAGAAGGAAAATTCCAATACCCAGTCATCCCTTTTCTCAAGGTTACGTACACACCTACGTTATCATACACACCTACGTTATTGTGAAGTGACTGACGAAAACCTAAATCGTTTACCACTTTATCTCAAATAAGTAGGTCTGAAATATTTGAAGAATCCCAACTATAATTGATAATATGATATAATTTGTAGGAAAATGATCGAACAAAATTTAATCAGCTATCATCATACAATGTGAATTGAGTACTACTTTGAACACGACCCAAATGAAATAATCAATTAAAAATAATATTAATATTAATTGTTATTATATCTGAATCATGACGTGGTGAAGCTCAAACTATCTGGCCTACTGGTTTGCCATTAATAATACATGGCCATCATTAATAAATACATAATAATCGATACATACATAATTAATAATAATAATATACAAATAAATACATTCAAATACATATACTTAATAATACTTCTAAATTAAATCACAATTATATGAGGACTACATTATTAGTCTACTCTGAGGTATCAATCTACGGATCATCCCGGTATTTACCTTAACCGATTGAGGAAAACCCACAAAAAAACTCAATCAGGATGACCGCTGACACTTGAACACATTTTTTAAGGTTACAATACGAATGAGTAGCTTTGGTGCTGTTGATGAACCTTTCCGTTGCCGTAGACTGGTCTCATCAGGTTGCTCTGCCAAGAGAGAATTAAAACGATTTAATTTACACGTCTGAAAATTATATAAATGGCAATGAATGTAAAGCTGATATCAATTTTAGCTTTCAAAACACATCTGGTTGTCCATTTAAGCAATACATAGACTATTTAAAATTTGAACGAAGTACTTAATCTCTTCTGAGAAAATAATTACTTTCAAAAATACATTACTTTCGGATGTTTTCAATAGAAATGTTTTAAACTAGTAGAAAACCTACATAATTTTGAAATATTTTTATAGTGATATCCGGTTATACATTTTTTATCTCACAGATATTTAATATTTTTGCTCTCAGCTTTCGTTCAGTCCAAGGCCCAGTTTCACCATTAAAACAATTTTCTTAATCACAATCAGGTAAATATAATCATGATTACATTGTTCGTGTTTCATCGATGATTTTCTAAGATGATGACAAAACTAATCGACGATTATCTCAATTGTTATCTCGAAACAATCTGAACGATGCAGAGCATTGTGGGTAATTTGAATACAAACTACGGGTAAAAATGTCATCTTTTGCTCGCACCTGAGGCAGCAGCGAGCCTCCCTTGCCAAATTGTACATAACCTAAAAATCCAGCAACGAGCAAACACGCAAAATGGACGCCATATTGCTTGCAGTATTCAAGAAACACAATTAAAGAATACTATTAAAGAAACACATTAACACGACTAGTAAACGACGGGTTCCTAATCGCTATTTTTTTGTAAATTGTGATTGATGTAGTTGATGGAACGCGCATTCCGATAATCCACATTAACTGAACAGAAAATCTTGTTCGAAGCATTAAACTGGGCCTAATTTCAAACCACGCTGCTTACGAACATTTTTGCTTTTTTGTCACAAAATAGATTTGTCGTTTCTCGTTACGATTATTCATAAAACTAACATTCATAGTCATTTCAATGTAAACAAAGAAGATCATTAAACTTTTGAACTATTTGACTAACGTGATAACGGCAGAGCACTGGAAAACACGGAAAAGTCAGGATAAATTTATAAATACTAAAAATATTAATCATTTCCATATTTTCAATGTATAAAATATCCCATTAATGACATCAAAATATATTCTATGTTTCTACTAAACCACATCTGACACAATTTTCTTATAGTAAAATTAATTCTAATTAAAATTAATAGAACATGAGTCTCAACGTGTCTTATGCTTCTTACGTTTGAATTATTCAGCAACATTTCTCAATCCTTTCAGCATATTTTGCAAAAGTATGAGTAACTAAGTTCTCTGAAAAGAACATTCTTAAAATCATGTACAGGTTACGATACGCAAAAAATCTCTAGTCTATTTCAATAAAATGTGCATATTGTGATTAGAAACATAACATTCTTGACACTAACAATAATTTCATGTTGATTGTAATTTTCCGCAACTAATAAAATTGGATAAATGGGGAACGTATTTGTAGGTAGGCTACTCATTTAAACTATACCTAGAATTAACGAAGTGTCTACGGCATTCACCTCATTGAAGTATCTTGGAGCTCTATCCTCCAGAACTAATTATGCACTTTCCTCTGTATCAATATAATACAACTCCCTTCAGTTTCTCTAGAACTACCATCTCGCATTTTTGAAACAATATAAAAAATCTCTTAATAATGTATCGTCGAAAATAAACTTCTGAATAAATATCTAATTTAACCTTATTCACTCTTTGAGGCCGATATACATCATTCTCGATATACTCTAAGTCTTGTAACATTGCCGAAAATTATGCAATATGGCTACCTAACACAAAGCGACTGTGTGCTGTAAAGAAACATAAGTTAATTACACAACCAAAGAAAGATACAAGGTGGCAATATTCGTTCTACACGCTGCCTGCGACTACGCGACACTCGATGCAGAAAGAACACAATAGCGCCATAAGGGCAAGTGAATTGAATTCGTTGGCGATGGATTTACGTTTTCTGAAATCCGAATATATTGCCAACGTAGTGCGAGGTACAAATATTATTACTTTTATAGACGATGGCGAAGTAAAAGCGTTGGTTACATTGAATACAAGCTCTGTACCAACATCAATCCTGTTAGACTGACAATAAATTAATTAATTAATAATTTATTGTTACAAACCTATGATCACGTTGAGGACAATGAAGTTTTTTACTGCGACTAGTACACAATAAACTAATAAACACAATGCGTTTCCGTGCATATTTTTTTCTTCAGTTAAATTGCATCAAAGCAAAGAAACATGACTGAGTGAACTTACATTGACTAGTAGATCCATCTTCATTACGAAGCTGTTTCATACACATGATTGTACCAGCGAATCTTCCTCCATATTTTGTACGAAATAAATCCAGTGACAGATGCGACAGCTAAAGCACTCGTAACTGCTAACAAATATACGACGGTGTGCAGAGCCTTGTTGTTTGGTTCGTGGTTATTCGTCATTGATGGAATTGCTTGTGTTCGTGAAATTGTTTTCGATGGCGCACTTTGATTGAAGGATTGGGTGACTGTTGTTTCAAATGTTGGAGAAGTCGAAGTGTTAAACGAGAATGGAACAGGCGTTGTTCTGTTCGATGAGAGGTTTGAGGTTAATGGCACTGATGAATGAGAAGAGTTGTAGTCGTCATCACATGTCTTGTTACGAAAACAATTACTAAGAATGTCCGATTCAACTGATTCATTGTAAAATGATTGACATTCCGCGTTCATTTCGCTTTTACCAACGTCCAATTTCACATTTTCCTTCTGTATCTTAGCAAATAAGGCGCAATCACAAATACAGTTTTTATTTAAAGAGATAAGTAGCGTATCTAATCTCTCCAGAGGATAGAAATGTCTGTAACTAAATTCCGTCAGGGCGTTGTCTCGAAGATTCATGATTTCTAAAGATGGAATTCCATCAAAAACGCCACAAACAAAATGTGAAATATTATTTTTCTGCAAGAAAAGACATTTCAGTCGTCTGTTATTTTCAAAAGCGTGCTTCTCAATCCTGGAAATTTTATTGGTGCTTAAATCTAAGCTCAACAATGATGTACAGTTAATAAAACCATTCTTTATCACAGAAAGATGGTTTTTAGAAACATTTAAAACAGTGAAATTTGGTGCGAGTTCAGGCAATAATCCCAACTTCTCACAAAGTGGCTCGAGTATTGACAATTCATTGTCTTGAAGAAACAGATTTTCTAGAGAAGATAGGCCTCGAAATGCATTTTGATCCAATTTTTGAATTTTATTACCTGACAAATGTAGAGATGTCACCGAACGTAATCCAAGGAATTGATCCGTAAGGATGTCATTTAAGCGGTTGCTATCCATATACAATTCCTCCAAAGCTTCTAAAGAATTAAATACATCTGACGGAAGAGAACTTAGACTATTTCTGCTGAGATGAAGTCTCTGAAGAGAAGAAAGTCCTTCAAAAGCTTTACTATCCAGACGAATAATTCTGTTTTCCGATAAGTCAAGGATGTTTACCAAGTCACAAAGAGAAAATACTTTATTCTTCACAACGCGAAGTTCATTGTTGGATATATTAATCACTCTTTCCCCTCCCGTTGGTTCACTGATATTGAATGTATCTTTATCCACACTCTGAATTTTATTAAAAGATAAATCAAGTACTTTCAGTTTACTATTCTTTATGAAGGTTTCTTGTCGAATGTTTTTCAATGAGTTATGACTAACGTTGAAAATTCTTAAATCTCTTAAATTCACTAGAAGTTTCTCTGACAAGTCAGTTAATTCGTTGAATGAGATAACTAAGGTAGTTAATTTGTGGGTGCCAGAGAATGCTCTGTGATGTATTTTTCGCAGAGTTGAATTAATTATTTGTATACAATTTAGAGTTAATACATTATCAAATATATTTTCACTTATATCGGGAACTGTGTTATTCTTTACGTGTAGATGCAGAAGAGAAGAAATTCTTAGCTCTCTCAAAAACGTGAGGGGTAACGAAGAGTCGTGTATTTCAAGAGACAGTACACCTTCTTTAAACACATCTTCCGGAAGGACTGTCAGTTCCGTGCACCGATATACAACAAGGGTAGTGTTGCGGCAATCGCTGAAAATACACGTATCATTGAATACCATTGACATGCACTCGCGTAAATGTCTCGTGTCTTCATTTGTTGCCACCAGGATAGGGATGACAATAAAGAATAA
Organism: Laupala kohalensis; assembly: GCA_002313205.1. Lineage (NCBI taxonomy): Eukaryota > Metazoa > Arthropoda > Insecta > Orthoptera > Trigonidiidae > Laupala > Laupala kohalensis. The sequence continues at coordinate 1,235 of NNCF01128650.1, read as the reverse complement.
CGCAAAAACTTTGTTTCGATAAAATAGCGATCTATGTTCCTTCAGTGCTAGTTCCATTCCACAGTGATATTGGAATCAAGATGTCTGATAACTATCTCAAATTGATGTTTGTCTCTGGGTTGTTGCTGTTTTTTTCAAATTTTAAGTCACAATTTTATTGTGTTGGATAATTATAAAGATAGATAGTGTTACATGATTTCCTTTTTCACTTCGTTAAGGATCCACCACACATATCGAGATCAAAATGATTCAGTTGATTCACATGGACGATAATGTCATCTCTCACTTATTTTAATATCCTCTACTGGCTCTAACCGACACTTGGGTCGCATCACACGTTCAATGATTCACGTCGTTGACTGACTCGGTACACTTTGAACACGGAACTAATTTGACGAGAAGAGAATTACAGGACGATTTTTCTTATCTAAGGAGATATTATTTATCTCACTTCCGAGTGCAATAGTTATACTATTTGTTGAGGAAGTATTTCGTTAAACGAACAGCAAAATTAATTGAAATAGTATACAAGAAGCACATTGATGGAACTTGTGAATAATTTTTTTCATCTTTTACTTGTACAATAACGTCATAATTTTGTCATAAACATGATTTGTGGATTAATATCAGGCCAATCACAGGTGATTCAGAAATACTTTTACAGACTTGAGAGATATACATTCATACACACATACGAGTAGCCACATTTCACCCACTTTAGAGTTAGATTTTAGAGGTAGAGGCAAATCATCTATTGTCATTCAAACCACACATATAGGAAACTTTCAGCTCAACTGGAAACATGGAAGTGGCGGAAATATCAATTTACCAATTCTGAAACGGAAGGAAAACATTTATATGAACGAAGCAAGTTAAATGAATACTTGCAAAAATTATAGATCTCTAACTGTACATATTGAGAAACACGATCCCCCAGGGGACTTACATCTAGTAAGTACGTGTTTGGCAAACACAGGGCCTCGAGCAAAGTCTGGCATTGCTTCCACTTTTTGGTGTAAGGCTCCTTCCTTTCTCTTTCCTGACCTTCCTTGGTCACCTCTTGTTCTTTTCGATCCTGACGCTAGGGTATCTTTCATTTTCCTCATTTTTGTCCCCCCTCCCATTTTATGTCTTCAATGTTTTGATGTATATTTTGAAATGTGTTTTGGTATGTTGTTATTCAGGAAGGTTTTAGTGGGTGTGGTTGAGTCATTCGGCGAGTCTCATACGCGGGG
>NNCF01128649.1:422071-459892 GCA_002313205.1 Laupala kohalensis | reverse complement strand
AGACAAATTGGTCTGGCTGCAGATTTACCAACAATTCTCGGAAATGAAACGGTTAATGTTAACAAACTATTGAATTTTATGAGTGTATCGGGGCTCCTCCCACACGTTCTCGGGAGGGTTTAAAAAAATTTTCATTCCCTTTTCATCTTTACTGTATTCTTTGTTTTAATCGTTCGTTTCTATAATTCAAAAATATGATATTTAGAAAATTGTTTTCCTTTTTTGCGAAATAATATATTGGTATTTTTTCTTTTCTTTTCTTTCATCTTTCTATTTGGATGTTTGATGATTTCAGGAGGGTTTTTTAGTGGGTATGGTCGAGATATNTTTTCCTTCGGGTAGAGGCGGATTTATTATGCAGGTTTTCTAGGCTTTGTCTAGGGGCATGTTTATTGTAACAATAAATCGTGAATTTAGTGGGCTTTTTTTCCAACTCTTATGATTTTTAAACACTATACTCAGAATAATCTATAATTCGATAATAACTTGTACATGTAATTTTTTGCATAATATTACAAACATATTGACATTCTATTAGTATTATAACTCGCAGCAAACTTTTTATCTTATCTAGGAACTTTTGCTGAAATTTTTGAATCCGCCTCTGCCTTAGGGCCCTTGATCGGAATTGATGGGATGGTCCCTTGCTTGCTTCCGGAGAGTAAATTAGTTTATTGTCCTCCACGTGGTCATACGCAGTTTGTACTGTTTTTTTGACAATAAATTTATTATTATTTAAAACATATTTTTATATTATTCACATATATCAAGTACAAAATTGGTCCTAAATAACTACCCTGTGGTATATCCATCTTTCACTTACTTTATTGTTTATTTTTATTCTAAAAGATCTTCCTTTCAAGTAATTTTGAAAAACTTTCAAACTATGACCTCTTATCCCTATCCTTTCTAATGCTTCTAATAATTTTTCATGATTTACCACATTATATGCTTTAGAGTGATCAACACTTAGCGCCAATACATGATTTCCTTTGTGCAGCTGTTCATTCATCAACTCAATCAGATCTTCTAATAAATTACCTGTACCTCTATTTTTCTGATATGCATATTGTTTATTGTCAATGATTTTAAATTTCTCCAAATAATTTGTTAACTTTTGTGCCAGATATTTTTCAAATAATTTACCTATAGAGTTCATAATGGAAATTGGTCTATAATTTTCATACCTTTTTGTTTCTTCACCTTTATATATTGGTCTAATTACTGATTCTTTCAAACCTTCTGGGAAATTAGCTTCTTTTATTCCATTATTTATTATCATCTGAATTATAGGCACCAAAACATCTATATTATCCTTTATATTTTTCATTGAAATCCTATCTAAACCTGCAGCTTTATTACTCTCCATGTTTAAAATTAGAGCTATTGTTTCATCTAACATTATCTAAGGTAAATAAAAAGAATTTTCCTGATTATTATTATTTTTTACATCCATTATCCCCATATTACAATTATGTGTTATTTCTTCAGGTTGTTTCTTAAAGGTTTTTGCAAAATTATCTAGTATCAAATCTATTTCAATATCTTTAAAGTTTTTGTTTATTACCTCATCCACTGATTTCTTTTCCGGAATTGATAACAAAGAATTTATTACTTTCCATGTTTTTTCCATGTCATTCTTGCTTTCTACTAATAAATTTTGAAAATATAACTTCTTTTGTTTGTTTATTACAAAAATTATTTTATTTCTTGAAAACTTATATTCTTTTCTCAATTTATCTTTTTTTTCCTTGTATATTTCAGAAGTTTTCTTCCATGTTCTAAAAAATTACATCTCTTTCCTTCATCATTTCTTTTATTTCAATATTCATCCATGGTTTTATGCTTTTATCTTTTCTCCTTATTAATAATAATAATTATTATTATTATAATCATAATAATAATTAATATAATAATAATAATAATTAATATAATTATAATAATAATAAATATAATTATAATAAATATAATTATAATAATAATAAATATAATTATAATAATAACAATAACAATCATCATCATCATCATCATCATCGTAATAAAGGGGTCAACGTGGTTGGGAGAGGTAGTACCTTTGCACAGGATTCACCTGACACTGGTCCTCATCAATCCCAGGAATCAGCTGAGGAGTCATGCAAGATCTTTACTCTAATGACGCTGCATCCAAGACCGTCCGTGCGTGGCGAAGAGCCACATCCTACACGAGGTGACCCTGTTTACGCTGAATACGGCGGATCTAAAGGAGTGAACCTCGAGAAAATATTCCCAATTCCGATGTGAAAGCTATCGAGCCCAGGGAATGGATGGCTGTGGATTAATCAGTTTTGAACGATACCCTCAGGATACCTAGCGCCCTCCAGCTGTATGAAGCCTTAGTGTAGTAACGCGGGGCTCTGCTGCACTCGACTCTATTACCCTTGCTCCTCGTGGGACAAACGATGGAAAATGACGAACAAAGCAAAACAGAAGCAAAAACCGGATCGGTCTACATTCTGGTTAACAAGGACCGCAGACAGTTGGTAGGTAGAACCGCATGTCTGAAGAACATTTCTCCCTGTGAAGAATCTAGCGGCACCAGAGATTCTTGCAATAATGCTGTAAGAGACCATATAGACTCATAAGATCTCAGTCTTTCTCTGGAGAGTTTGCCTGATCCTCAAGAAGAGGCCGATCAAAGGATCAGAACATCAAAAACAGAAAACAGCACGACGTGTCAAATGGATTAAAGAAGCAAATGTAGAAGTAACACATCTCTATTATGAAGTAAATGAATGTCAAGACTTATAAAGACCTTTATGGAGAACGAAACTTTTTCAAGCTATCACAGAATGTCACCCGAACCACACATTCACATAACAAAATTTAGCCGATAGAAGGAGACTCACTTGGAAAAAGAATTACGTATCCCCTTAGAATGAAAGCAAATTAAGAAAGAAGTAGGCTATAATTTATTTAACATTGAACATTTCCCATTATTACATCCTGAAAATGAAAAGTACAAGCCCAATTTTGAACAACATGAAAATGAAAGCGGACAAAAACAGGTCGAAGATGAACTGTATCTCGAAGTAGAACAATCCTTTAGGCGTAATATCCTTTTATACGACCAAACCTCCCCTGAACACAGACCATCACTTGTAAGGTTCAATCTAAACAAACTATCAAATGTAGTTATAACACATTTAAACCAGATAATACCCCAATTCTCTTAAGAAAAAAATGATTTACTATCACTTCATCTTGCAGTATATTGTGCAGGCGTCACACTCCTCGAAATTATGAAGATTCCCATTTCCCAGAAAATTCCTTGTGGAACCTCTGAAGGAAGAAGACCTCGTCCCAGCAAAAAGCCAGCTTGGTATACCAGATTGCAAGTAACCATAAAGACCCTGCGCCGAGAAATCGGATAATTGACATAGTTCATGAATGGTGAAAGAGGGAACACGCTGATTCAGAATCTCATGCCAACATTTAGGAAACGTGACATCAAATGTGAAATTTCAGGCAAGAAACAGAATTCGAAGCTCACAAATTATTTAGACACTCTCAAACAAAAACTAAAGGTAAAAGGTTCTCGTCTCGCCAGATATCAAAATAGCTATCTGCGTAAAACACAAAATCGAGCATTTCAAAGAAATCAGAAGAAATTCTACAGTTCAATAGGAAATCACGCTGTCCCACAAGTAAATTCGCAGGTGAGGAAAGAAGATCTGGAAAACTATTGGGGAAAACTATGGTCAGAAGAAGTCCACTATGAAGCCGCACAATGGATTGCTAAAGAAAAAGAAGCAAACAATCAATTGCCATCGATGCCTGATTTTTTAATTATAAAAAAGATTGTCAATGCAGCTTTGAAGAAAACCCAGAACTGGAAAGCTCCAGGAATCGAAGTACAAAATTATTGGTGGAAGAAGTTCACTCGTGTCCATGAACAGATAGCCTTGGATTTTTTTGTGGGGCTTTAGGGCTCGTCAACGGCAAGGTCATTAGGGCCCTTGCCTCGGTATTTAAACAGATGCTTCAGAAACCAGAGGATACTCCACAATTCCTTACGCAAGGTATTACTTACCTCTTATTCAAAACTGGAAGTCAAGATAACCCTCAAAACTATAATTTCATTACATTTTTCTCTTGTACACGTGGCGGAATGAAATAGGGTAAATTTCAAACTCACCGTTGAATAGTCATCTTAAATAATGCAGACTTTTTCGAGCTTTATCTTGAAGTCAAAGTGATGTCATGTTGACTTCCCTTCCTCCTTGGACGTAGCCCTGAGAAATTATACTCAAAGTCATGTAACTTTGTCTCGAGAAATTTAGCTTCAGAAAAAAAACATGAACGGCAACGCACTGTGTTTAATGAATATTAATCGCAGTAAATTACTTTATTGTCCTCAATGTGGTCATAATCAGTGTGTAACAGCTCTCTTGACAAGTAATTATTTATTTATTTATTGGCAGTCTAATTGACTTGATGTTGGCGTAGCGCTTGTGTACAGTGTATCCAACTCTTACTTCGCCATCATCCATAAGAGTTATGATATTTGTACTCGTGTTATGTTGGCAGGATATTCTAATTTCTCAAAACTTAAATCCGTTGCCAGTCTTGGCCATCAATTCAATTTACTTGCTCTTGTGGCTCTATTCTGATCTTTCTGCGTGGAGCATTGTGGAACGAATTTTACCTTGTGTCTTAGTTTGTGTTATCAAACTGCATTTCTTTCCAGCAAATAGTCGCTTTTGTGACTACTATTGACATGTATTCGGATATTACTTAAATTCGTAATGTTGGCAATTGGTGTGAGGTAGCCAAAATGCATAATTTTCGGGAGAGTTACATGATTTGGAGTATACGGCATTAGTTCGGAACATCAGCTGTAGAGACCTTAATCAAAAGAGAACTGTCAGGGGTGGAAAAATATTGTGGAATTTCTCATATTTCCGGAAAATACTACGCGCAGTTTCTTATGGTGGTATCAGTCAGTACTCAATGGTCATATGATTGTGTCCTGTCTCCCTCCTTTTCTCTCTACTCCACCAATAAGAGACGAGCATCGAGTAACAGCTGACGTCCAAGGGGTTATGAGAATTGGCACGAAGTAAATAAAGCTGTTATGAGAAATTATGTGTTCTAATGTTGTGGACACGACTTTCGGTCCTCTCGTGAATTAAGGAATCTAGTTAGCGTAGTAAATCATTGCTATAAATTACAGATAAGCTAGTGCAAATGGACTTATGAAAACATTAAAAATTCATCAACATTTGGTGAAAGTTGTATAATGAATTGTGGAAGTGAAATTTTTATTAGTTACGTAGATACACATGGAAAACTGCTCTTTTTAAGTTCTTATTGTCATAAAAAAGTGCGGAAACTTATTTCACCTGTACATACTTAAGAATTCTTAATGAGGAAGAAAACGAGGAAAATTAATATATGGTTGTCTTTGCTGTATATGTGAGGGTTACACTTTTAAGGACATCGAATCTGGAGTCTTATTTTGTTGCCGACGGTGGATTTGCACTATAGTAAATAGTGTAAATGCGAAGTCTTGACGTGCTTTGTAACGAAGGCCTACGAAATTTTCTCTCGTTGTCCGCGACTGCGATTTGGGTTATTTCTGAGGCCTTGGTTGAATCTCGCTCTTTGTCGTGTAGTTCCCAGTACAACCTGTAGAGTGCGACCAGAGCTATTATTCTAATGGAAGTCGAGTCACACTGGCCATATTGGTGTCTCATGAAGGGAATTTTGTGGATCTGTGATACAGATTGACATGGAAGAAACGAAAATAATATATCATATTGATGACGAAGAAACACCTTACTTAGTGAAGTTGACCATCGCTCCAGAACGTGTTACTTTGGCTGATTTTAAGAATGTTCTAAATCGCCCAAATTACAAATTCTTTTTTAAGTCCATGGACGATGATTTCGGGTATGAAATTAGTGAATTGTAGAAAAGTGCATTCAGTTGTGGTGCTATTTCAGTGTGATGAATTACATATATCGTGTATAAGTTAATGCTTTTTGGAAATAGTGTTTGCTACCTTGAGTGAAGACATGTGAAAATTACTTAGAAGTCCCCAATATTCCTGTTTCAGTGTTGTGAAGGAAGAGATAGTGGATGATGATGCTCATTTGCCTTGTTTTAATGGAAGAGTTGTTTCGTGGGTAAGTACTAGTGAATTTATTTGTCCATTCAATATCTAGAATTATTGTAATGCATCTTTCCAAGACCTCTCTTTTGGTATTTGATTTTGTCATCCTAGTTTTTACCTCATGATATCGTGTATATAGTTCTATATTGGGGTTGTTTTTGTCCTATTATGTAAATTAATATAGTAATCCAAGACTCTAATAATTCATCTCAATATTTTATAACTGTCAATAATGTTGCTGTGAGAGACTTGGAAAAGGAAGTAGTGTAAAATGTTGGTTGATAACTTGAATATTGGCTCAACTATACATTGTGACACAATTTATCTTTGTGGTATCACTTCGTTATCTGTTTAATGTTGAAATTTTAACTTTATTAATAATGAATTAAAATTTTTCCCTGGACATTGTAATTGTAGTTCTATTTTGTGTTGTTTGGATTTTTTATTGGAGAATTTTCTTTTGAAACATTTATTCTTGAGAAATATTTGTTATTTTGTTCAGTGATGTTGATTTTGTACAGGTGAAGTAAGCTGAAGTATTGTTTATACAAGTCATTACATTTCTGTCATTGTGATAACTTTTGTAACTAAATTAGATTTTCACTTGTAGTAAGTTCAGAGATATAAATATTCTTAATTCTGATATCTTAATATTTCCATTCCCTGTGAGATGATTGGTACTACCAAAATTGGATTTTATTGGTTAAATGACAAATTCTTATGAAATTTTAATTTAATTTTGCAATGTGAATGTCTTGGAAGCATAATTGGAAATTTAACTAGATTGTGGTTTACATTTTCCTTGAGGTTATCCTTCCCTAACTTCGGTGTACTTGAATCTTCTCTTTTTTTCTGTTTAGTTGTAGTCCTGTCAGTTAAAGTATTGAAAACTTGAGATGAGATGAGTCTCTCCTGAAATAGTAAATTTTGTTGCACCCCACATATTCATGTAACCCTGAACACTAAAACTGTTAGTTACTGTAAATTGTTAGTTTTTTCCTGTTGTAAATTATTAAATATTAAAAAATACTAATATTTGACTGAATATTGTTACATTTTGAAATTATTTTGGGGCACCATAGTCTATTTAGTTTCAGGGATTCTCTGTTGTGAGTAAATTTGGGTGGTGGATGGAGAAACGTCATGGTCAAATTTTTCTCTATAAATGTTTCAAAATTTAGCTGTGAATTTAAATTTTAGAAATTCAATCCTTTCCCACATCTTTATTGATTACAATTTCATGGACTAGTTTAATAATTTTAATGAATCTCCTTGCACTTTGTGATTTTCATACCAAAAATGAACTGCCATTGCTGAATTGTTTTTTATTATATTTAATGTTCCTAAAATGTCATGTTTTGCCTGTTACGGATTTTTCTGCTTGTTTGCCCAGCGCACAATTTCTTGCCATTGCTGCATTCAATTTTATGAATCCCTTATTTTTAGATAGTTCACTCTCCTTGCAATTGTCCTTAACATATGATATTGATCTTTGATGAGGACATTGAACCTTTTATCAAAATAAGTATTTTTGGAAAGGTCGTTTTATGGGAAGAGTGGTTTTTTACTCACAATTTTCTCAGACTAAAATATGTTGTCAAAGATTTAAAAAATACAAGTGGTTATCTATTCAGTTGACATTACTTTAAGAGCTAAAGTTTCATTGTTTCAAGTAATGTTGCATTTAAATTAAAGTTCTTTATTTTGGTTTGCCAGTAGATTGATTTTTATCCTCAGGAAATACGTGGTAAACAAAAAACATGTATATTGCACATCAAGGTATTGTGTTTGTACTTGTTTAGGAAAAACAATTTTACACAATTTCATAGTGTCAGACGTTAATTCAGAGATAATTTTTAATGTTGAAATAGTTGAATATATGTCTGCTAATATAATGTAAGTAGAACGACTTTTGCTAAAATAATGTTGTAAGTAGAATGACCTTCTATTGCAGACAATTTATTGTTCACTCTTCTTACATAAGCATGTCAACAACACTTGTCAAATATTTAAAATTCTAAAAACTTCAAACATACACAATGTTTCACCTTATGTGTGAGACTCCATCAGAAAGTATTATGTTTAAAGTATTTAGAGTTTTCAATTTTTGACAAGTGTTGACATGCTTATGAAAGAGGAGTGAACAATGTCTGACTTATGTAAGGGATGTCTACAATGGAAGAATAAAAGATAATTTTTAAGGCTTACAAGATAATTTTTAATATTATAAGGGGTAAAAAATTATTTTTTTCTTTATGTGAATCGGACTAAGCTCCAAATATTACATTATTATACGTAACTGCATAAATCTGTGAATTTTATGAGTGTAAGTAGGGTTTTTTCACCTCAGCAATCAGAGTATTTGGAGTAAAACTAGACTATTTTCATGTTTAAGAGGTAGTTACTTTTTCAAGATTTTTTATTCTTGGTATTGGTTGTTCAGAAAAGAAAAGAAAATTAATAGGAAGAATGAACCATGTAATGTTTGGATAACTGAGGACCTTTTTTCCTCTTGTAATTGTAAAGGAATTTTGTACAATGTGTGAGGAAAAAATCTGGAAGAACCTGAATTCAAATGATCTATTATAGATGATTGAAGAAGTTGTTAGTAAAGACCAAGAATAAATATGATGAGAGGAAACTAAAGCATGCTGACTGTTAGCAAACATCTGGTAATAGTAATGCAACATGGAAAAGAAAAGCCAAAACTCATAGTTCTGTAAATGAATTAAGAGTAAATGATTCTACAGATAATGGAGACATATTCAATCATTGTAATAACTGTTTTAGTAATATAGGTAATAATAATGCTGATGCTCTTTCCACCCTCAATGTTGATCAAAATTTATCTTGCATTCCACTAAACCACAGTGCAATTTGTCTCTTTTCTACTAACTATTGAGAAATCATTAAAAGAATTAGCAGTTTAGATAATAAAGCTGGGGCATTGGTAGTATAAGTAGTTAAAATACGTTAAAAACATGAAAAATATTTTTTGTCTGACATTATGCATATTATTGACCAAATATTTGTCACTAGAATCTGCTGTGATCATTTTAAGAAAACTGAGACAGTATTCACATCTGATAGTTTGCCCGAGATGAAATGGACAGTTAACTTCTCACTACATGCTATTAGTAGTTATTTCTGAATAACTTATCCCGAAACATTAATAAATCTATATAGATAGCATATAAATTATGACCTAAGTACTAATATTTACTCTACTAAATAGAATTGAATGTACCAAATATTTAGGAATAATAATTGTTGAAAATTGAAAATGGAGTTTCCATTTAAATGACATTTATTAAGAGAACTAGATATTTATTATCTGTCTTTAATAGACTAAATTCTAAGTATTTTAAAAATCTATTATGGAATATTCCTTAGTATTGTTACTTATGGAATAATCGCATGGTGAGATGCTAACATTACTGAATTTGATAAACTGAGCAATGTTCAAATTGTGATATTGGAAATAATTTATGGCAATGCTAACACCTTAAACTCAATACTTCTAGACCTTTTAAGTTAATTGAAGCATTCTATTTGTAATAATTGACTTTTTGTTACAGTCCTTTAAGTACTAAATTTATTTCTCGTTCTAGTGTTACTAGAAAAAAATTACCGGTTCCACTGTGTAAACTAGAAGTAGGTAAAAAGTTTTATTCTTATGCATCTGCTGTTATATTTAATAATGTATCTAATAATTTTACAAAAATATCAACCAAAGATTGTAATATAAGGAAAACAATTGAGAAATGTTTGAAAGAAAAAGTATAATTATTGTGTTTTTGGTATGTATGTACAATATAAAATAATTTTTGTTATGTAAAACTCCAGAAAAAAAATGAGAAAATGGGTGGGAGGTGAGAAAATGGCCAGGAAGGAGGGTGGGATTCAAGTTGTGATGAGTCTTGGTGCAGAATGCAACATTATTACAATTAATGACTATGCATATTACTTCCAGTCAGCAATCTTTGATTAAGCTAAGATGATGTTATTATGAAGCTTGCTTGATTTGTTATGGTTATTTTTTTTTTAAGTTGAAAAGTATGGTGAGTTTTTGCAGTGCTTAAGTTTTATTGAAAACTCTATGTCGAAATGTTGAATCTGCCTCTGCCTTAGGATCCTTTATTGGAATTGATGGGATGGTCCCTTGCTTGCTTCCAGAGAGTAAATTAGTTTATAGCCCTCCACATGGGCACATACAATTTGTAACTGCTTTTTGGACAATAAATTTATTTATGTACTTTCTTCCCGTAATCTACGAATTTGCTGTAAAATCTTCCAAAAGACCTCTTTTTCTTTGATAAATATTATGTTTTCTATGCTATTGATTTCTATTTTTATCCATATAATTTTTATTACCCAATCTTATGTAATGACAGTGCTTTGTTGTTGGGAATTCCCCTCTCTCTCTGTGACAATGGGAATCCCCCTCTTCGTATTTCTAATGATGAAGCACATCTATTGGAGAGTCATTCCACATCAAATCAACATGGTCTGAACCTCACCATCTCGGATTTTCTTGAAATTTGGCACAGGTGTACTATTGGTATAGACTTGGAAAAATATGAAATTTTACTGGGATATGTCAACTGGTTTTTGAATTACAGGGCTGTAAAGTTATCATAAATGGGCTCAAAAACTGGCAACACCAATTTTTTGAATTGCTTTTTTTGTGGGGCTTTTACATAACAATTTAAGGTCAACTTTAAAAAAATGAACAAAATATTTAAATAAATAAAAAATAATTATTTACATTTTTAATAATTTTTTTTTTCAAAATTCTTGAAGCATTATTCATTAAAATAGTTCCAAAATATATTGAATTTTTAAATTCTACAGAAACATGATATTTCAATTTTTCATTTATTTTAAACACTTAAAATGATGTTCAGGTGCATGAGATGGAACTTATCTTTATGAGAACAAAAACTTGATAAAGATATAATGTTTTTGCCAAGTCGTTACCACATTCAGGAGCTTATTCTTAAGAATGTATTAGAAAGAAATCTTGACTAACGACGACAGGTCCAGTTGCTGGGCTATTTAAAAGATTTCCGAAATTCTGTCATCGTTACATCAAAATTTGAAGCCGGTATCAATGATGAAATCGTACCCCAAGCGCTGAATTCTGTATAACAGGCTATTTTATCATTTGTCTTGCAGCAGATACAGGTAATTATATAAAAAGATTTAATATAGAATATGACGAAAATTATTTGACACGATTTGCTTGTTTGTTGTGTTTAAATATTATCTTCACAAGCAGAGTACACAGAACTTTTAAAAGTGACTATTATATTTTTTGAAGGAAAAAAAAGAGCAAATTATCATTTATGACTTCTGGGAGCAATGCAACATACTGGATGGCAAAAGTTTTATATTATCTGAATAGTGTATATTTTAAATCAGTTAAGAAGAAATAGGTTTACGGGATGTAAATATTTTCATAGTCAAGTTTTATATTAGATCGTGTTTCACTACTACAAGTTCTGTTTGCAGTCCATACAATGATCTTGTTTGTTTGCAAAAATTGATAAATTCCAAACAAGAAAAATTGTGTTACGAGCTCAGCAACCCTTACAAAGGTTATGTATGAAGGAGCTATGGGCTTAGCATTTTTTTAATCAAATGTGGCACACGATACTAAAAGAATGGTTCAATTTTTAAAAGATAAGAGTAATGATTAATTATAAATCAAAGGTTAGCTAGAGCATTGAAAAAATCGTGATATAAGCAAATTAGTTCGGCAACATACATTGTCTCTTTACCCGATTCCAAATTGATACTGATTTTCTCGAAGATGTTTCCGCATTGTGGGAACTGAATACACTCTTTCAAAGAGCTAAATTTCGCTTGTCGTATTTAAAAGTTGTTAATGACACCGCTGAAAGGGGTGTGGCTCTGGTAAGAAAATTCAATTCTATATTATCAGATGATGAACAGAAACAATATTTGTTCAATGTAGTTAAAATGCACCATCAGTTGCATCCATTACCAAATCTACATTGAAAAATATTTGTATACTTTCACTTATTAAAATCCATGTATTGGATCTGAAAAAGTCAGCAATAAAATTTCTTTTTGTGAATGGCATAGCATTCCTTTTATTTAATTTAAGCAGAGCAAAAATATATGCGGAAGATTAAACTGCCATAAATTTTTCTTAGATTATAGTTAAGGCCTAAAATGCATTCTTTAAAGAGTGATCTTGAAAACCAAAATTTCAACGGTGAAAATTGTTGAGGTATCATATGAAATATTGACTTCAAAATTCACTTTCCTGAAAAATAATTCATTGCATGTCACATTTTATGGTTGCGAGTTAACGAATACGTTTCTCAAGTGAAATTTAGAGTAATGACGGAAAAATGTATTTTTTTTATCGACATTTCAGAAAGAATCATGCAATTTTTATGTATTCTAAGAAAGTTGCATTTTAACACATTTTAAACTATTTTTAATACATTTTTAAATTGCCTAATCTCTAAATTTTATTCGATTTTCTTCGTTTTGTGTGAAATCAAAACCAGTTTTTGTCGAAACGAGAAGAGCAATCAATTATTTTATACTTCGTTTTGGAACACTCTAATGGACACATTCAATTCTTTTGCTGTGGCTGTCAGTGGTTACTGTGGCACGTTGACTGTAAAATACGTTATTTTTCTGACATAATGAAATATTATTCATAGATGGTGGGGAGGATGATAAGTCACTGTCCCACAAAGAGGAGGAAGCTACATGATAAAAATATTCTGTTTCATGGGAGAAAGACGAAAATTATGCCGTTTCTGTACAGAAAAGTAGAGAAGGGTTTTACTTGTTCTCTTGTAGAGCAGGCATGAATAAATCAAAATATAATTGTGGATCACGGAGTTTGGACAAGCACGCTGAAAGCTCAAAACATAAAAGCGAAATGTGAAAAGTATTTAATTTGTTTTTGGTATATATTTAAGTTTTCTTTTTTTTATATGACTAAATGCGCATTACTTCCTAGTACTGTTGCTATGTACTTCGTAAATGTTGCTATCTACTTCTTCTTAGTGCCTAATTCAACCTATCGTTCATAAAAGATATTGTTGTAGGCATACTTTGACTTAAATGTACGGCAGCGAAGAAAAACCACACGACAAAATGTGCGGAGAAATAACATATCCCTATACCTGCTTCGAGGAAAACCCTCTCTGAAGGGGCACCACCATATATTTGTTATGGTCATTTTTTCCCTTTATTCCCAAATTTTCTTTGCCAATTATTTCCCAATTGTTCTCATACTGTAATAGTTCCCAATAGTAGTGCATATAGCTATAAAATTGACCATTATTACTACGTTATTGTATGACGGCTCATTTTCCTCGTGTGAAGTAGACGAATGAAACACAATTTGAATCATTCTACGACGTCTCTCTTTTACTTTCTCATATACGTAGTATATAAAAAGTATTGCAATCGTGAAAAAATTCGAAAGCGAGATTTCGACGGAAATATGCATTTTGGCGATCCTTGATTAAAAATAAAAAGATTTTTGGCATATCGTCCGTCTGTGCGCAGCGAGTCTTGAGAAAATGGATGAATCAATTGAATTCGTATTTACGGTAGAATTTACTTGTTGTCGATGTACGTATTCTATTTTTTTACTTTAAAACAGGGTTTTTTATCTATTTAGCTTATGGCATTTGTCATACACTTAACATTTTCATAAAAATACATCAAAATAAATACATTAGATACACAGAGAGAAAGAGACATAACAAAGGAAAACATTATTACTTGGCTAAAACACAAATCACAGCACCAGGTCGAGTGAATTCGGCCATTGAACAGCACTCACTGAGGCTATCAAGAGGTTGTCTTTGCTGCCAGGGAACGCTCTTCGTGGACATCATAAGTTATGCGTCGCACAGTTTGGAGGGCGGCACCACAATCACACCCGGGCTCCTGTATCAATCCCCACTTATGGAGCATAGCTCCACACCTACTATGACCCGTTCGGACTCTATTCAGTCGGACCCAGGTTCTGCGGGGGAGATTAAAACCGTGGGGTAGTTTTTGGAGATTGAGTAGAGGATGCCACACTGGGTCAACTTTCGCTTACCATTGTGTGCCATTCGGTTCCACTATTAAAATTCTGTTCTATTAGTTGTGCTGTTTCAACTGCAGGGTTTCTTGATTTCAGTCTTTGAAAAACTATAATACCCTGGTGGATAGGACGGTCTGGGTTTTCTTGTATCTTCTTATATTCATTAAGGAAGATTTTTTCTACGAAAATCAGGAGGTTCCTTGTGGGCTAACACCGACAGCCAATCGGTGGGTGTGGATTTTATGAAACCTGAAATCACTCTCATGCTCTGTTTCTGGACACTGTCGACTTTACGGACATGGCAGCTCTTAAGCCACGTTGATGAACAGTATTCCGCAGTTGAGAAAACCAAGCTAAGAGCTGAGATGCGTAAAGTAGTGGGTCGGCCCCCCAGGTTGAATCCGCCAATTTGTGGAGTATGTTATTGCGTGCCCTTTATTTTGCTGACAAATTAGACATGTTAAGACCGTGTGTGCGGTCCAACGTCACGCCTTGATACTTTGGATGGGGATTATGTTGTAGGGATATGCCATCACACATTTCACTTAGTCATTTGAGCCGTTCTATTATTTAGATGGAAGAGACATGATTTGGTTTTAGTAGTACTGAGGGTCAGCCGCCATTGTCTAAATTATTCAGTGGATAGTTAGTCTTCAATGTAATTTGTGTCATTATCTTGGGCTGCGAGGGCCAGATCATCTGCGTACCCAAACTTGCGTGCACATGTGCTCGGGGTGTCAGAGATGTAGAGATTAAAGAGGAGTGGTGCCAGTACTGAGCCTTGGGGGAAACCATTATTCAATAGTGTTGGTTTGCTCACCTTATTATGCATTACCACGTGGACCAGTCTACCTGATATATTATTTACAAACGTTGCTATCTTCTTGCTCTTAGTGACCTTGAAAAGTTTGTACAATAACCCCTCTCCATACTGTACCATATGCCGCAGCGAGGTCTATAAATACCACACCTGTTTTCTTCCTCTCTTCGTATCCTCTTTCAATGTGCGTGGATAACACCTGATCCTCGCAGCTACGATTTGGCCGGAAACCAACTTGCTCTATCGGTAGTGTGTTCAGGACCAATGTACCGATTCTATTATAAATTAGACGGTCTAATAGTTTATAAGTAACAATTAGTAATGAAATTGGTCTTTAGCTCTCAGGGAGGTCAGCAGGCTTCTCTGGTTTGAGAAAGGTGATGATTTTTGTTCGTTTAAACTCCTTAGACAGTCTTTATTATAGTATAGAAATTAAGGATATCAGAGAAAAAATCGTCAGCCAGTGCATTGTGCGCTTACCACAATGTGTGAGGAACTCGGGGTGAATATTGTCAAAACTGGACGTCTTCCCGTTTTTTCATAATTTGACAGCAGCTTCTATTTCAGTGACGGTGAATTTATCTGATAACATTTCTACTGATACTGATTTGATACTGCGTTTCAAATTCGTAAATTCTCTTTTAACCCTAGTGGAGTGTCTTGTCCTTCACAGCTCTGGACCTGTCAACAATACGGGTGGCGATTTGGTCACCATTGATGTTACGAGGGTTCCTGCTAGAATGCGAGTCGCCGCGAAGTTTCTTGAGTAGGTTCCAAGCTTTCCTGCTAGAGTGTTTGAAATTTAAGTTCCGGGTGGTTTCATTCCATTTCACTTTTCGAGCCTCATCCAGATTGTGCAGTAAAGCATCTGCAACGTCTGTTTCGGCATTTTTCATGGGTACTTCACATAAATGTCAAAGTACTCTTTTGAATGTTCCTCAAAACCGGCTCCAACGATTTAACTTAAAATTTCTCTATGTAAAGTACAATTAGTATGCAAGTACACTGATATCTTGATTAAAATTTACAAAAATATGAGTTCTGTATTTTAAAAAATTAATGGATATAATCTTCCTAGATTAATATTTTTTATGAATGGCAAAGCGTATGGAGTGCACTGAATTTCTATAAATACCTGAGGTGTATGAATTCGTCGATACGACGAAGGGTTTTAAGTGCAGCGTAATAGAGGTTATTACGAATTTTTATGAATACGATAAGAAAGTAATACTAGAAATAACGTGATGTAAAATTGTTCTTTAATAAGTCATTGTACATGTCTTCCTAGTTACTATATTATTTACCTTATTCTGACAATTTATAAGTTTTAATATTGTATTGCTCTTGCTAAAACCAAACCATGATGCACAAATCTTAGTAATACCTACGTACTTCTAAAAACAACCTACTAATAATTATATTTTCGTGTATCATTTTACGTGAATATAAATGTAAAATAATAAACGTAAAAAATGTTTGTCTAAAGAAATTTAAAGGTATTGAAATTAATCTAATATTCTGATGGTAGAAATCTATTAGTTGCCAAACTTAACTTAGAAATTTTATACAAAATAAGGAAAACGAGAAATATCCAACAGTATAGAATAGTTTTGGATTAGAGGCCTTAAAGCTATCAATTTCAACTTTTTGGTTGAGAGAAACAAGAAAAATATTTTGTATTGAATGTAAGAGGGAGCTAACGAACTTAATTTTCCTTGTTACCCTTCCCCACGCCTTATGTTACTTCCTCTGGTATTTAAGAACAATGACCATGCCCGCCTCCCACAACCTGTTCTTATTTGTACCTACTTCCGTAATGCTCCTCGCAAACGATTTGTCCCGTTCATTGGAGCTCGCAAACGACGCGAACGCGTGGGAGAAGGGAAATGACGGTTACCAAGAGGCCCGTGTGCGCCTCCCCATTCACTTTCCTAGGAAGTGGAAAGGAAGCTATATTCGTACGTCAATCGCGTCGCACGCCAGACGGCTTGCGCGCGGGCGGCCTTAGTCACTCCCAGGTCTTCATGGAGTGTGACAGGAATCTGCAATTTTCAAAAATTAATTCTTAAGAGTCAATTATATAACCAATATATTGTAGAAATATGTAATATATTATTTTAACCGAATAAAACCTATGGAATATCCAAGGGTTAACATTGTCTTAAGTACATACTGTTTTCTGATTGTCGTTTACTCAGTAACGAGATAGCGTAGAAGTGTGATTCAAATTTTGTATAGTCGTCTTCGTGGACGAGAAAAATGAGCCTTCGCTTAGTTTCGTGAGATTGTTTACTATTTTAGCATCTTCTGGGGATTACCTAAAAGGAAATGAAAGTGCAAGGAATTACTCTTCCCATCCACACTGGAGATAACTCACAAAGGTCGGCATTATTCTATCTAACCTGCGGGGTTCCTTCACTACGGGATTTTTGGGCTGTGAAATTTCTTCGCAACACCGACAATATTGGGAGAACGTGAGGAGGGACGGAAGGAACAAGGTCACTACAGGACAAATCTACCTCTCGGCCCCAAACGTGCAATTGGTGGGCCCCACCAACACCAAACCAGGTGTGCGGATTCGGAGGCATAACCTGACGACACTCAAGTGTAACAAAAGTGGTCAGGGCCACATCAGAAAGGCGAAACGCGTGTCAGAGAACGACGTGCCCTTTGGAACAAACACACAACTTCCGATCGGGGTGACCAATCTGAACGAGACAGGTGACAATGAATGAGGTACAAAACGCCTACATTTTTACATAAATGGCCCAATATGCATGGATTGAAGATATTAGGGAATTAATGACACGTGTAACTAACATACTATCATTTACGCAGAATAGGTGAATGACACCATTACATTAGGTGGGAAGGTGTAGAGGATTCACCTGACAGCCCCAACGTATAGAAGAGCATCATATACTTAAGGGCACATCCTAGAATCAACACGTCAAAGGGGAGTTTTAAAAAATAGGAAAACGCATGTAATTTTACAACGGGGAGACCAATTTGAACGGGATAGATAACCAAGGAAAGGGGACAAAGGCCTATATTGCATACCCCAATGCAGTGCGGACCAAAATACCTAGAAACCTAGGAATTCGGGGACTTCTCATGTGTCGGGGAAACCTCGCATCACATAAACGCGACCAAGACTATTATAGGGGTATAGCCTCACTAATCGGGTGCATGGGCAATACGCCACTAACGGTATTCCACAAACAAACGGAACATTTTACAGAACATACAAAAATAGCGGCTCAGAAAAGGACAGGAACACCAAAGTTAGACGGAGGGAAACGAACGAACGAAGCACAATCACTGGGAAATAACAGTATAAGCGATTCAGGGTCACGAAAAGTCAAAATTAGTGGCACTACTAAACCCACGAGGACCCACACCTATGAGTACAGCAAGCAAACACAATTACAAGGACATGACATTACAGCAATTTCAACAAGGAAAAAAGGCTTTGGGGACGAAAAGAATGCGAAGAATATTTACGGAAGTTTGTTCGTGGAAGATAATTTCGAAAAACTGTCATCATGACATAAAAGATGGCGTAAAGGAGTTACGGGAGCAATCGGAACAAGGAAGGAAGATTCTGCGGGGGAAATAAAACGAATGATCTAAATGGACTATGCGGAAGAAATGATACTAGCACTGGGAGATAAATTGGAGAAGGGTACTGAGAACATAATGAGGACTAGAATGATGAACGAAATGGAAGAATGTGTAATAGAAACAATAGATGATCGATGGAACATACTAGAGACAACATTAACCGGAGATAGGATAGATTTGCGGGGCGTATAGACAGAATGGGACTTACAGCAGACATTTACAATCATAATGAACAAACAGAATGCGCTACAAAATGAAGTCATGAACATAACAAGAACAGTGGACTGCATCAAAGACATGGTGACACGGATTGCAGACGTGATGACTCAGCAAACAAAGTGCGTACAGACAGGATAAAACAAAAGCAAAGGAATCATGTGCAACAGTTGTGCAGCGTCGGCCAAGAAAAAGAGCGAATAATATTGGTAGTATCGGGGGTAATTAATTTATTATTGTAAAGTGCTAATTAATATTGATACTTAAAAGTAGCAAACGTGTTCGAATATGAATCTCCTACAAAATAAATAACAGATAAGAGAAGGTAAAACTAAATACATTACAAGAAATTATTTACACATAAATTCAATGTAAAAGGCACTGGTCATTTAATATGCACAGACAGAATGAGAAACGTAAGTAACAAGGTACATGAAATAATATACATGGTCATTCTGTCATAGGTCTCTTAGTGAAGATTGAAACGGTTAAATGAGTCTAGAACAATTTCTGGTATGACATAAATCAGTTTAGATTACTCATAAATCAATGTAGATTCCACATGCTGTACATACTTAAAGTCCGTGGAAATCTGAGCAAGTCACTGAAGAATAACACTTGGCTCGAATAATAAGTCGACGAATAAATAGTTCTGACGTCGAGTTGACTTGAGCACTGATTCTAAACGTTGTTTGTGAACGTGGTCATTGAGAACCCGTTCTAGAACGCAATGTCACTCGTGAGGAAGAGCGGTAAAACTAATTTCACTCGTTGTGAAGCGAGCAGTAGAATATTGTCACTCGTAGTGAAGACCGTAGTTGACTGAACTTAACACTGAGTAAATTGCGTGCGCGTACGTAAGCAGTGTTGCTTGTATAGTAGACCAGCATATGATGTCACTCGTAGCGAAGCGCGGTCGGGTGATGTGACTCGTAGCGAGGTTCGCACTAGACTGATGTGACTCGTAGCGAAGCTCACACCAGAATGAGAATCTTGTTTCTAAATCAATAAGTCCCGTTTCTAGGCTTTACAGTGGCCTAGGTCTCCTTGATTTAGAATGTTAGTGGGTGTTGCCTTTGGTGACTACTCTGGAATATTACTATGTAGCGACAGTGACGAGTCGTTACATCACCCCTGGTTGGAGGAAAAAAAACTTCCCTTTGAAAAAAAAAGTTGTTTTAGTTCGTTGGGAAAAAACTTCACTCTTAATAAAAAAATTCAATCGGAGCTCTCGGATGCCTTCTACTGGAACTCTGTCATCGCGTGTCATTCTGAGCACCGCCCGCGGCGTTGTGTAGTGGTGCTGGTTGGCCGGGTCTGGTAGTGTCTGGCAGGATTTTCAGCGGCTGTCCTGATGTTCGATCGGGCGGTGTTATCGTAGTGAACAGCAGTATGACATATATGGTTCGTCAGTTTCTCAGTGAACAGCAGTATGTCGTATAGGAGCCATATTGCTGTTCACTACGATGGCCAGTGAGTGAACAGCAGTAGGTAGCATTTTTATTTGAAAAGGACATTCATGCATTAAGAGTTTGAGCAGTTATTTTATTCCGAGAGGAGTTCAAGGATTCGGAGAGGTGTTGTAGGTTTCGGAGCGGAGTTCGTAGCTTTGGAAAGGAGTTCAATGTTTTTCATCTCTCATTGCCGTTTTCAATGCCTCCGAAGTTTGCTTCGCCAAATGGTACTATCTTGCGTTTAGCGTTGTATAGATACGTGTCATCGTGAAAGTAATCGTATTTAATACATTGCTTTGCAAGTGATAGTTCAGTTTGCTTTTCACAAAAATCAGGGTTCGTTATCTTGGTATGTTAAGTGTAAATCATTGCATAAGGAACAAAACTGTGCAAATATATATGAAATAAACATTGGAATATATGCGTGGAATCGTGGGTTTATGTGCAGACTTTCATAGTGATGTGTCGAATGCAGGTTGTCCTTGGCCTTGGTTCAGCTTGGCTGACCTTGGGCAGAAGAAATATAGAAATATTAAATACCGTCGGACATTTTTCACCGATATTTTTCCATTGTAACAATCCTAAGTAACAGCAATAATGTTTCTATCTCTTCAAGTACGACAATGGAAATTAATATTCTAGTTCAAAGTTAGTTGTAGTGGATATTACACGTGAATGGCTTCGAATATTTGTGCTCTTGGTGTTCTGTGAAAAGTTTAATAGTAAAAGAATTCCGGCATTTCATTAAATTCCAAAACTTCAAGAACAAGCCCTCCAAATTGGTACAGACCTCGAAAAACTATACAATATATTCAGAGTAACGAGTACTACCACGGAGACAAGACTACCAAGAACCTAATATAGGAAACCAAGGTTATAGTTAAAGAGATAAAATATGTGCGCCACAGAATGAAAGCAGAAAATCAAGGTGCACAAAAATCTGAAGTCCTGCTAAAAGAGATCAAAGACATAGGTGATAAGATAGCAGAAACGGCCAGGAGGCCAACATATACCAATTCCCTTCAGAGCCCTGCAATACAAAATAAGCAGAAAGAAACCCAGCGATCCAACCCGGACACTACGGTTATTGTTCACCCAAAATTAGATCATATAAAGAGAACTCAAGAAGCCCAAAATAAGGTAAGGTCCATCATGGACAAGAACAAGAAAAAGGTGAACATAAATAGTGTTAGGCTTCTTCCTAACAGAAGAGTTGTCATAGAAACAGAATAGTTGTCATAGAACAACTAAGAAGTGAAACCCAAAACTTATCATGTACAACATAAAAACACAAAGGTGGAAGAGGAACTCCTATTTGATATTTACGAGCAAAACTATAATGAAAGCAGTACTTTCAGCTGGGAGAAATTCAAGAAATACATAAATATAATATTCAGAATAAATCCCTAAGGCCCAGCAAACGCACAATTTTCCCACTGGGTCATAGAAGTGCCGTATAAATTCTGGAAGGTCATAATCCAAAAGGAGAGAACTCCTTTAAAGTGGTTGAGTACAGCACACCCACTAGGTGCTTCAACTGCCTACGCTATGGGCATTGTACTGCTCATTGTAGGCAGGAAGAACCTACCTGCAGCCACTGACCATAATGGTCACCTGATGAAAGATTGATCCCAAAAGCCTGAAAAATGTGGAAACTGTATACGAGCCAAGAAGGATGCTCTACATAAAGCCACGTCAAAGGAGTGCCCATCATGTATAATTGCACTGAGAAGAGAGCAGGACAACAGCGAATATGGCTCTTAAAATAACTCGGATGAATACAGCACGATCCGAGACAACAATGTCTGAAATAGAAAACCACAATACCAAATAACATGGATATAGCTCTCATTTCAGAACCCTATTCTACCTGGAGAAAGACCAGTGATATTAGTAAACGGCTGCAATTTGTTGAGGCAAACTCTCCAATTGGAAGGACAATAGTCATGTTCAATCCTGTCATAAAACCCCTGAAAATAACCAGCTACGGTGACAGCAAATATGTCTGTTGTCTAATTGAAATCGGGTCCATGAAACTGTATATAATCTCTACATATTTCAAATATGAAACGGTCACGGTAACACACTTAAAGAAGCTAAGAAACATCATGAAAATATTAGTTTTGATTGGTGGAGACTTGAATGGTTTTGATTGGTGGGGCTAGATCAACTCTGTGGGGAGACCATATGAAAGACAGAAATGGAGAGGAGGTTGAGGAATTTATATTCCTAAATGATCTGTATATAATAAGCAATGAAAACCCCTCCCACTTTTGAACATAATAACAAAAGGTCGTGGATAGACCTTACTCTCTCCACGGGTGATCTGGTACCAAATATAACAGAATGGCAAATTAATAGTGGAATATGTATTAGCTATCATAACGCGTTTACTTATAACATACTGTACAATAAGAGTCCAAATAGAGCAGCAAACTTCTAACAAAGAAGTTACAACATCAACCGAGCAAACTGGGAACTGTTTTACGAATCACTGCAAGAACCACTTGACGGCTGGAAACCATATCCAGAAGACGCAGCAAGACAAATAACGGAAATTATTCAAGAAACTGCAAAGAAAACCATCCCTCGAACCAAGCCCTGAAGTCCAACCACCAAGGTGGACACAAGAGATAGCCAAATCAAAAGCTGATATGCAACACATTAAAAGAAAAGTCAGAGACCAGGAGGAAGGACACCTAGGATATAGCAGAAAAGGTAAGGAAGAAGAGAAACGAGCACGTATCGTTGATAAAAACGAAAAGAGAAATGTTGGACAAATTTTTCGCCGACTCTATACTGCAAGATCCATCAGAATTCGGCATGCAGACAAGAGCTCTACAAACAATATTGAGTGGTGCATTTATAACGATCATCCTGTACGTCTCTTCCACGTGGGGGCATAAGGCTGAACTAGTGCATATGCAGCAAGCATTGCTGTCGGCGCAAAGGGTCTCACATCTGTTTCACTGGTGCATATCGTTTGACATCTACTAATGCACTGCAAGTGATAAGTAGCAACCTTCCACAGAATCTGGAAGCACTGAAACTTCACCACAGATACCAGCTGAACTACTTTTATTTCTACAAAATAATTCGAAAAGTAGTTTTTCCAAAGTATTAGAGAAACTTATCGGTCGTAGAGAAAAGCGAAACCCAGAAGATTGGTGCACAATAAGTATACCTACAATTTGATAATATTTGGTTTAAATAAAAAAGTTAATGCAAAAAGACCATTAAAACCGGCCATTTTTGTTATAATTTTGTGAATAATTATTAAAAATGGGGTAATCACCCTTTTAAGATGTGAGTTTTGTGATGCTTAAACAGCGCGCATAAGATGGGCGTTGTGAATGCAGTTGTTTTTGCAATATTGTATTTATTTATCTCGTCAGGGGTGAAAACCATCTTTGCACGGCTGTACAGCTTCCAGTTGTTAACAGAAAAGGTTTGGCCAAGTAAATGGATAGCAACCTATTGTGCTCATAATTCGAGAAAAGATATGTGTACATGGAAATCGACCAAGAAAAAATCTACGCTAGATGTAGGCGGTGCGTCCACAAGGCAACAGCGGTCCCATTTTGTGGAATATACTAATTGGATGAGGTTCTAAATGAAGAATATAAAATGCTTTGCTTACGCAGATGATCTAGTGTTTGTGGAGGGTGGGGGTAAAGGGAAGCTTGAGGAGAAAGATCAGGAGGTTCTAAACATCTGTGAGAAGAGTTGTGTGAAGATGAAATTAAGGATATCAGGGTAGAGAAATGTTCTGGTGGCCAATTGAGAAACGACTAGGAAACTACATTTTTGGAAAGGCGGCAAAAACTGGAGAAATAACCTCTACGTGGAGAAAGTAAACAAAGAAGAAATTTAGAAGAAAAATAACACAAGAATTAAGTTTGTTGGCAAATTCGAAAGGCGAAGACATACAAAGGCAGATTGGCATATATTCCTAAAGTGAGTTTCAAAGAGGAATAAAAAATGGTTCAAACCAAACAAGATAGTGATGGAGATTCTCACAGGCTATGGCAATTTTAACAAATAGGTGTAGAATATTGAAAAGGAAGTAGAGGCGAAGATGAAAACTATGTACTCTAAGAATACGATTTTTATGGCGAGTAGAGAGCGAAATTTGTCAGATTATACACGTTTAGACATTTTTGATGGCTATTACCAGGAAAAATTGATAGATGAAGCTAATTTAAATTTATTTTTAGACTATGTGAGAAGAATTGTAACAATACGGGGTGTCATGAAGATGGCATAGAATGGGAGTGATGTATCAATAGGTAAGAAGGAGAGTTCAGAAACGGAATTGATTCAAAAACAGAACCCTATAATGACATTGTTGAAGGCAGGGTGATCTAGTATCTAAATAAATAATGAACCTTATTGTCAAAAAACCGTTACAAACTGCGTATGACCACGTGGAGGACAAACTAATTTACTTTTCGGAAGCAAGCAAGGTACCATCCCATCAATTCCGATCAAGGACCCTAAGGCAGAGGAGGATTTAACATTTCAAGATACTCCTAACGATAAAAATAGTTCGACACGTGTTATAGTATGAACAAATACCAACAAATATTGTATTTAATAGAACACAGAAAAGTCATTTCACAAGGACGAATTACCATCAAGCTATAAATCATTCGGAAACTATTGTTGATTATTCGTAATTATTAAATAACACTGAATTCGCTAATAATTATTTCAATTGATGCCACCCCTAGACAAGAGCCTCTATCCTAAGGAAAACCAGAGAAAAACCTGATCCAGGATGGGGCTACAGAATTAATGTACACAACCGTGCCAGGGTTGAGTACTAGCAGGCAGGAAAATAGTTTTGAAATTGTTGTCAGATATTTTGAAAGTACTACAACATTGGCGTGATAAAGTAGAAGACGGCTTGAATTTTTGTTAAAATCAATAAATTATTTTATAGTGTAAAAACACTGGTGCAGAAGGTTGCTTTTAATCGCGGATTAGGAGAGATTCAATTTCATAATATCTTTTACATTTTTGGGCAGGAAATTATATAGAACGATTCCGGAATGATACGACCCTTTTTGGCAAAGCGCGGTTCACACTTTCGGACGATCAATATTATTCCTATTGCAAGTATTGTGTTCGTGAACAAAACTGTTTTGTATAAAAGGGTGGTGCTTCAGGAATTCGGTCTTAATAAACACGACCGTTTCATAAATACAAATGCAGGAAAGTGTTAAGATAATTAATTCCTTGAATAAAGGTTTACAAGAGCTTCGGGGGTGAGATTTACAAATTATCCAAACTATCCTCTTCTGAATTCTGAAAGCTTGAATGCTCTGACCGGAATTGTCCCAGAAGGTAATGCCGTAACGTAAATGGGAGTAAACATTTGCAAAATACACGCAACGGGAAATACGTGGACTAACTACGTTAACTAAGATTCGGAATGTGTAACACAATTTGCTTAATTGGGAATTAAGATTGTCAACGTGATAATTCCATTTGAGGTTGTCTTGAATATGGAGACCTAAGAATTTTGTATTCGTAACAGTTTTTAATTGTGTTCCGTTTAAAGAAAGAGAAACCTGGGGTAAAGATTTTGTGATACTATTGTGAAATGACATACACTGTTATGTCAGTGTTTACAATGAGATGATTTGCATGGAACCAAGCCGAAAGGTTAGACAAAACGTTTTGAGCGTTGGCGTGTTTACATAGTAAATTAGTGTCATCAGCAAAAAGAACCATTTTGCAATCTGATGTGGAAGATGACATGTCGTTCACATACAATAAAAAGAGTATAGGACCGACAATTGAACCTTGGGATACACCGCAAGTAAGTGGCTTTGTTTCTGAAAGACAACGCTGAAGTATTTTATTTTAGTGTAGGATATTTCGACCTGTTGATATCTATCTTTTAAATAGGAAGTCAGCCATTTATGTGGAAGTCCACAAATGCCGAAACAATGCAATTTGGAAAGGAGAATTTCGTGATCGATGACATCGAATGCTTTGGATAAGTCAAGAAAAACACCCTGATTTTCTCCACAGTCAAGAGATGTGGTAACTTAGTTTAAGAAGGAAAATATGGCGCTTGTAGTGGAAAAGGATTTCCTAAAACCGTGTGGATCGTCAGAGAGTGTTATTTTTTGATAAAAAATCTAGAAGACGCTTATAGAACAATTTTTCAAGGATTTTTGAGAAAGTGGGTAGTAGAGAAATTGGTCGATAATTACCAACATTGTGTTTGTTTCCTTTCTTGTATAAAGGTTTCACTTCAGCTCTCTTAAATATGTTAGGAAAATACCCTTCCGATAAAGAACTGTTAAATATATTTATGAGTGGATTTAATATAACGTGGGACGAAAATTTAACAATGAATTTGGATATTTCATCTATGCCTGTTGAAAATTTGTTTTTTAATGAACTGATGGTTTTCACTGGCGTTAGTTTCGGAAGTTAATATAGAAAAGGGGCACGTGTGTGTGTGTGTTCGAGGACATTGTTTTTGAGATATTGAATTAGTTATTTTGCCTACTTCTGAGAAATAAGAATTAAACAAATTTGCGATGTCAAGTGGATTTGATACGATTTTGCCATCGTTTAGTGGGGAAATGTTTTCTTCGCGATTTTCAGGTGACTTGTAATTTTTAACAATATTCCACATAGTTTTGGTCCGGTTGTTCGATTTTAATATCGGCCTGTCATTTTCCATAATTTTTGCTGCATAGACTACTTTTCAGAGAATTGTCTTATATTTTCGGAAATCATGGAATTCGGGTGGTTGGTTATAGAGTTTTAATAGATAGTATAAACGGCGTTTGTTTTTTGAAGAAATTTTTATCCCTTGGGTGATCCATCTATTGTATTTCTTTGTGTTAATTAATTTGCGTTTTATTGGAAAGCTACAGTTGTAAAGTTTTAGAAATGTTGAAATAATACATTGGATTTGCCGTCGGTGTTTTGAATGAAAATAAATGAAAAAAAAGTACCTCTCATAAATATATAAAACTTTGTATTCAGAAAAACTTGATCTGTTTTATACTAAGATTTATTCTGTACAATAACAAATAAAAAAACAACAACATAAATGTCAATGTGAAAAACCGATTTTCTCCACATATTTTATATAATTGCTGGAAAGCTATTTCGTTGCATCGTGAAAATGAAGAGCTAATGTTGTAGCCCATTTAATTATAAATGAAACCAAAAATATTTGAGCTCTATCCGATTAGTAACAGAGATATTATAATAAATAATGACAAAAAGTATTTCACAAAACTGAAAAGTGTGAATGTGGAAAATTTATTTTTTTCCATATATTTTTTAAAATTTATCAAAAACTCTTCATTTTAACGCGAAAATGGAAAAAAAATTGTAGTCTTTTTTAGGAATAAATAAAAAAATATTTGAGGTCAATCCGATCATTAGTGACAGATATAAGTTGTCTGTAAATGTTCTAATTTTTTAACTTTGAAGTGGGCTGGGGCGGGGCGTAGCTCCTGGGGGATTCTTAGATCCTTGGCAACAGGTCTATCAGTAGGGAAAAATTCAGCTTTACGCCAGTTTTTCCCCATTCAAAACCTTTATTGGCTGGGCTTAATGTAAAGTATGGTATGTATAATCTTTTTTTATATTTTGTTTATATTGTTTTACACCTGGTACCAGATCTCACAGACATTACCCGGCGTGTTGTCTCTTTTATAATGTCCCTCTCTTGCAACTCTTTATTTAATATTTCTATTATACCTCTTAGTATGTGGCTGCTTTCATCCCCACCGCGTGAAGTCGGACACCATCTACTACACTATATCTTCTTTGAGTATATTTCGAGCATGCATCATTTCTGTAATAATTGCTTGAAACTCTTTCTCTTGTGGCAACAGTAGAGGCCAATTATCCTGTGTAAATACTCCATTTCTCTTCATGAGTGTCATTAGTCGACCTCTCTCATGATCATTGAACTCAGTCATAAAGGATGTGATTTGCATCTTTTCTTCCCTTCCCACACACTGATCGTCCTCCGCTATTTTCATCTGAAAGAGAGAACTCGGATGGTCAGTCACAATGTCCTGTCATTATTTCCGAAACTATTCTATTTAGTTTAAATGGTATCTATAATATATGATAATTTGAAACAGAAAAGTAAGGGATGCTGTGCAATAAAAGGTTATTGGTGTGCACATCAGTATTGTGGCCATCGTACAAGGCAACGTGTGTTGACCTGAGTAGCCTTCTAGAAATGAAGACCGCTATTAGCCGTGAGTAACCAGTGAAAGCGTGCGACACTTGTTGAAAGCACCCAATATCCAATGCAATTAGATGCGCCATCAGTAATTACACCAGTTCTGCATTCGCTAGTTTTCAGTACTCTATGTCAAAGATGGACAGTAATATTCTCTTACATTTAAAGTTTCTATTGGACGGCACTTCCTTATGAACTCTCCATTTCTTCACTATATAAATCTGTCTCATAGTAAATGGGCCCCACTCTCTTCACCGTAGTCAAATACATGCATCGCTCTTTCTTTTTTCCCTATTTTTGCAAATACTTGTCAAAACTTTTATACCCTGTACAAAGTTGAGAAGAAAAGTTCACTCGAATCAAAGGGATTTTTGCAATTTTTGACTGTCCGGTGAGAGCGGCTTAGAGGATTGGAAACGTTTCGGCTATCATAACAGCAGTCTTCTTCAGAAGTGACCACGTTCGAGGTTGACTTTGTAGTTGCACGGGCCGTGTGAGGTTGTGGAGGGTCTGGAGGCGTGGGGTGTTGGGATTGGCTGGCGGGGAACGCCAATGGAGCTCTGTACATCTTAGGGGAAACTGGTGGGAAATGCGAAGCCGTTGAGCTGTCACTGCCGGTGGAGTTGTCCGGAGGCGAATATCGAAACCCTACTCCATTACAGTGCCTCCCATCATATCGGGCGGAACCTAGCGTTTTCAATGGTTACCCCTGCACCCGACCTCAGGACCTAATGCCAGCGCGCTAACACATGATCATTCAAATTGCCATATCAATCCAGAAGCAGTGCGATTTCATTAAATGTTCTATTTTAAAAGAGAAAGTAATTAAATGATGATGTAACGCCGGAATAAGGTTAAGTATTATTTAATCTTTTAGCGAATAATGTATAATAACAATTATTTCTCTAAAAATGCTGTATTTCGATGAGTACTAGCTTTAGAAATATGAATTAGATGCACTTGGCTTCTTTCAACCTGATATTTTTTTTCCGGAAAGCAGAAAATATAATATTTGAAAGTTTTGAGTGAACGGTAGTTTTGTGAATGGACATTCAAGTTATTCAAGTATGAAGGTTACAATAACATAAAGGGACATACTAAAGGTTCAAATCATGCTTTTTTTTTCTTTTCATTTTGAAACCCAAACATGTTTAGTAAATTTAAAAAAAAACATTTTAAATATTGTGTTTTGATGATATTGTTGTTGAATGTTGTAGCCGTGGTGTAATTTTTATACTTTGTTTATTTTATCATTTTTTTATGTTTCTTTTGTAGTTGGTGTCTGCAGAAGGCAGCAACATATCTGATGCTACATCGCAATGCACTGAAAGTGTTAATCATTCCGACATGAAAATACCTCTAGACAGACCAGGCGATACACAGTAAGTCATATTTTAAATCTATCAATTAATGGCAACTTTGGTGGAATTACAAGGTCTGTCCCAAAAGTTTTGAGAAAATTTGTTTATTGCTTTTTAACATACAAATTTTCAAAAATCTTCATAATACACTCCTTCTACATCAGTGCCACCGCTTTGTCCAGTTTGCAGCCTTCCTGGAAGGAACATTCTAATTGAGAATTTTGCGCTAAAAAATTTCATTTGTGTTCAGAATTAAATCCCATTCATGAATGGCATCTTATAGGTAAAGTGCTTTCTTGTTCAGAATTAATGAGTGAAATAAGCGTGTAAAATTTCTGTGAAAATGGCTCTGTTCATTGTCAGCATTGAGTTGGACATTTTGAATGGGGAATTAAAAATTAATAGGAATGGAATGAAATAATTGAGTTTTTTATATTTCAAGAGCTTGTGTTTGAACTTCTAATTCTTTTGAAGACTTTAAATGACTTCTGATTAATTTTCTGAATTTCCATTAATTTCAATCCATCTTTGTTTTGCAGTATTGTGAATCCTGTCCACAATCCTCACACAGCCTTGGAAGACAATGCATGTACTGAAACTGAATCTATTATTAGTTCCCATCAAGGTGAGTACTGGTTTAAGAGATATTGTTTATACACGTTTTTCATTTGATAAAAATAATTGTTTTTTTTATGCATGCATAATGCAAAAATCTTGAAAATGTCTATTTCATGTGTTTGCTCTTGTCCATATAATGGAACCTCTTATTTCTGAGACCATGAGGTTAGCAGTTATTCATCTGAATTTTAGGGTAAACTGTTGGATGGTTGAAACAAAAGCTCATTGTAGTACAACATAAGTCATACAGCTAACATAGAAGTGTGTTTCATAATTGTCTTCTGAATAAGTGAAGTGAATTATCCTTTTTCAAATGTTGCAATGCATAGTGCTAACTTCTTCAAAGTGTCTGGAATAGTAAGGAAATATAAAAAAATATTCATTCTATATTGATAAAGGAGTAGTAGATTTTGCAGAACGTATAAAAAGCTTTAGATGTCACATTAAAAATAAGTTTCTTCACTTTAACTGTCTCAACACTTCACATGAGTTAGCCTTTTCATCTTAGTTTACTACATAAAATTGAGTCTGTAATTGAGTGGCATTAAGCAATCAGCAGCAATTACTCAGACACACCAATTTCATATGCATAGTGCAGTAAGACAACAGTGTTGTGTAAATGACAGAACTTCAGAATGGTTTTCTTATCTGCGAGACCCTGACTGTGCACAGTACTAGCTTCACTCCATGTGGACTCCTCCCAATAATGAGCTTAATCAGATCAAACTCTTTCACTCCTTTGTTATCTCCAATTTACCCAATTTTGTTGTTTTCTATCGCTGTCACTCTGAAGTTGAAAAACTACTCGCTTCTTTAATGAACTAACCTCACTAAATTAATGCAGCCTGTCTCATTAATCTGATGGCCTTCTTCAATCAGAGTGCATACTTTCTGTCTATATGACAGTACGACTACTAACACCTTAACTACCTAAAACTCACTAACATACTTGCAACCTCCAACTGACTCACAAGTTCTGTGTTCATCCAATGACTTCTTCAACAATTCTCTGAAATCATACAACTTGTCTATACATCTGACTATACAATTCCATCACACTCCAGCTAACTTCAGCACACCTTCAATCAACAGTCTCAACTGCTTGACTGATCACTTCTCAATCTCTTAATGTTGTTCTGTGCAGCTGACTACCTTATCTGGCTGCTACTGCCCTGTTTCTGAACTCTTAAAGAAGTAGGATTATTGTATATTTTTTTATTGATCTGTGTCTTTTTCCTATTGCTTCTCCCCACCTTCAAAACTTCTAGTGTCTTGTAGTTACATATTTTGATTTGTATTCTAAATTTCAATGTAATACTTCTTGGAACAATTCTTCTGTCATTTATTTGTTTTCTGGGGTCAATTTGTCTGTTCAAACCTTAAGAGTTTAACCTGTGACAAAGTGTTCAGTATTTTCTTGACTCTTTTCTAATTTTATGCATGTTTGTTTTTACAGAAGTATTTATTACTTTAAACCTTTTTCTAAAATTTGTTTTCAAATTATCTTTAAGTGACTTTTATAATTCTTTTTTCCTCTGTGGACTTCCAGATAGTTAGGCAGAGGGAAATATTCAGGATCCGGGAACTAGTTTTACATGAAGGACTCATTTACAATATAACTTCAGAGATATTTACATGTGATTTATTTTCTAGACCTTTGACCTCAAATTTAATTTTTTGTGCAAGTGGGACCAATGGAGCCTTCTGATATTTCATTTGAAATGTGCGTAAGGTTGACACAAAATTTCCTCTCTTTCGGAATTTATCCAATGTCAAATGTCTATTATGACTGGACTATCAAATAAATGCTACATGAAGTGATAGAGATCAAAGCTTGTCTGACCAGAGCTGTGCCAGCCATATCGAGCATGAGTCTCTGGGACGGTTTGCTGTGCAGTGGAATTGGAACAATCAGCTTTCTAGTTGCAAAATTTCACTTGTGACTATTTAGCAATACGTGAACATGTCAAAATGAATTTAAATATTACATATTACTGTCCACATGCAGCATTGTCATGCTTTCACACTAGAGTCCATTTCACATTTAATTAAAAAGGGACCAAGATGCTTGGTTTTTCAAAAGTAATCTGTAATTTGTAAAAATCTGCTTATTTCTTTCATTATGCAAGATGAAGACCAAGCTTTTTAAATCTGACTAAGCTTTTTGAAGGATTTGCTAATGCTGTATAGTCTTTATTAGCATTTTCAAGATTTTGGCAATACTGTCACTAAATGTTTCATTTTTCAGTTGTTTTTTTTAAATGCTGTATTGTTTTTAAAAGTTTAACATAATATTTTTGTATATTTTATTCTTAATTCTTACTGAACGTAGTCATGGCTTATATGTGGCTCATAATTGTATTTTTAACAGAGGAATTAGAATTATTTTTTGGGTTGCTACATGATTACAGCACTTAACATTTTTTTGTTGATTTTTATTTTTAAAACATTGTACATGTATGTTTAATTTATACATATTTGGTATTGAGTTTTGCTTCGTTCATTTCCTTTTATTGTAGGCCATCATAATATTCAGAAAGGATCTAGGCATCATGGTGACAAATGTGAAAAATACAATAAGTTCAATGGTAAGTTAATTATTTCCTGGAAATATATTTATGATACCTGTAGTAGACCTTACAGGATATTATTAACTTATTCTGTTGGGATGTCTTCATAGGTGGTAAAATCTTGTACTTTCCTACAAAACATTGTTTGTTTTGTTTTTGTGTGATGTATTCTTGTATGTGGTGTCCATTGATGTTGAACTTGTAAATTGTGCAATTTTAGGTATTTGGTATTTTGTAGTTGTTATTTGTGCAAAACGCATGAATCCTCTTGTTCTAGTCTTATCCTCTATTCTATAGAGGTTCGCCTGTTAAACTATTTTCCTGATTTTATTTACATTTTATGAAATCGGTATCTAATTTTGGATGAAAAATGTTTGAAATGTTTCAAAATCAAAACACTGGCTCTACATCGTGTTGACATATTGTCATCATGACTTAAAACGCTTGGCCAGGAATCAAAATGAATTATTGCTTCAGTGTTTTCCATTTACATAAGATTTTTCACTATTACATGTAGATATTGGAATGGGCAGTCGTAGTTGTAGAGGGGTAGAATGTCGAATGGATAATCAGTTGTAGAGCGAGAGAGATAGTACTGTGGTTGTGTATTAGTGCGTAAAACTGAAGGTCCCGGTTTCGAACCCCAATCCGGTGTCCCATTTTCATGCAATATAACTTCATTATTTAAGTGTGCTGCCAAAATACTGGCAAAGAAGAAAAAGAATGACAGAGGATCTTAGGAGAACTTAGTGTGGAAGATGAAATACAGATAAAAATGTGATGAAGATTATAGTAGTGAATAATATTTCAGAAAATATGGAGATTACAAGGAAAATAAACACAATTTCAGGGTGGCAAGCTACCTGGAAAAGTCAGGGAATTTTCTGTTTCTGGAGTAGTCAGGGAATTTGCTCACTGCACAGGGAAAAAATTTGATGATATTGGAACTACTGGTTTTGAGATTTCCTTAGACTGGTGCTCTTGAGGAGAGAGAGTTTTATAATTCTAAAGCTTTTAGTAGTATGTTTACCAATCTATTCAGTCTTTCCATTGGTCAACATTTAATGTTAGTGTGCAAATTTATCCACAGATTGATAGTCTTAACTGGATGAATAATTTAGTTATGTATGGCTGCATGCAGGAATGTAATTATTCTTCCCTTGTTTTTTATTCATGAGTATCATGTGACTTTTGGAACTTTACAGGTGTGCGTATTAATGGTCACTCTAAATTCCGTTCTGGACACGGATATGAAACATCATCAATGTTGAGTTCTGATTTGGAAACTACAAGTTTTCTTGAATCGGAAGATGATGCATCCAGTCGAATCACGACGACTACAGGAAGAGCCACCAACCTCTCAGTCGACCGACAGACACTTGGCACTGGTAATTCTTTCCTTTTTGTTGCACATTTCAGTTCTTTTTTGTCAGATATGGAATCCAGTGTTTCCTTTCTTCCATGGTGTTGATAATTTTGTCTGGATTCATAATTTTCAATTTTTTATCGTCTGAATTTTCTCAGTGAATTATATTAATTAATAATGCTGTTAAGTCTGCTTGTTTCTTAGTGGTTTGAAAATGAATTTAGGTCTGGATGGTCATGCTACATTTCATTAGTGACCTAAACCTGTTTATAAAATGACCCTTAAAACGTGTGATTGGTTTCTCAAGACGTAAACCTAAGTCTTCTGAGGAGTGTTTCTTCAGAATCTTTTAATTTTTTATAGTGTACTTCAAGTGCGTATTCCTGAATGAGGGGATCTCTGTGGAAAAGGAACTGCATCAACTATTCTATATTTCCAAACGTTGGATTTCTTGCGATGATATTGTAACTATGAGAGTCAATGTTCCAAATTTCTTCTCGTTGTAAATAAATTTATCTAATTTGGTGTAAGGTTTTATTTTCCTCTGCTCAAAGTTCCTTTGGAGAAACATTGGTTTATTCTGCGCTATGTATGTCATCAGAAATCCTAACCATGCTGGAGAAAATGCATTGAGTGAACTATGTCAAAGCTATGAAATGTGACATTTTCGGAAGTGGTGGAGTATTTTCATTGAAATTTATATAGTGCATTTGCATTTGTAGAATAATGTCATAGGTAATTTGGTGTATTTTTATAGTTACTTCATTTGAATATTAGTTCCTGCAGCATTGTCACAGTATATTTCAATTAAGTTTTCAATGATCCTTTATTTGATTAAAAATGGAAGCTTCATTTTAATGATCCTCTTTGTGATACTGGCAAACAATGTAACACGAATATCTGAAACTTTGCAGTGCTTAAATTAACCTGTTAGAATATTATTCTGCGATGTTTCGGTACCTTTATTAGTCATATATAAGGAGTGTAAAATTCTCATAGACTAAAATGCCACTTGGAATATTGGTATATTCTGAGAAATCGTGAAGCTGGTGTTTCTCCAAAGTGAACTAAATTTGTCCTTTTCTAATCTTGCCTGAACGTAATCAAGGAGAAAGTAACATTTTTATTGGGAAATTCGTATAATTTGATGTGGATAAAGCTTGTTTACCTCTTTCGCCTTGAACTTAGCTCTCCTGAAATAACTGTAATTCCAGGGAATAATAAATACCAAAATTTTGTGTGGTTGTGATTACCTGTTTAGTGCTGGGAAAATGACGAAATAGTTGCCTTGCATACGTACCAAAATATTGTTACAGGTTTCTGCAGTTATTTGAATAATTCGGCATAGTTTGTATGTCCTTGCTGAAGTTTCTTTCTAGATAAGGTGAACCTAGCCTCTCGCTATTGTGTATTGCAGAGCACAGCAGTGTATCGCGTCTCCAATTGGGTCGGCGTAGGCCTCAACGACGGCGTCGACATCGAGCGCCACCAGCTATGTCTCGCACTTCATCTTTCTCGTCAATAACTGATTCAACTATGTCTTTAAACATAATTACCGTAACTCTCAACATGGATACAGTCAACTTCCTGGGCATCAGCATTGTCGGACAAAGTAACAAGGGTGGTGATGGTGGAATTTATGTTGGTTCCATCATGAAGGGGTGAGATATTTCCACTTCATGGTTTGTTGCCTCTTAATTTTTCTGTTGGAATTTTGATTGTGACGGTCGCAAATTTTTAGGGGTGCTGTGGCAATTGATGGTAGAATTGAACCAGGGGATATGATTCTTCAAGTAAATGATATCAACTTTGAAAACATGTCTAACGATGAAGCTGTTAGAGTTCTTNTTTTTTTTTTTTTTTTTTTTTTTTTTTTTTTTTTTTTTTTTTTTTTTTTTTGTTGTTGTTGTTGTTGTTGTAATTTAAGAGTTCTTTTCCGTTGAATTGCCTCTGAAGATTTCAGCTGGGGTTTCCCCCTCACCTACTCCAGACAAATGTTGGTTCGATACCATAAGTTCCGTGGTAACCTAGCACCTCTTTTTCCGAATTCCCTCTCCCGAATCCAACGGTTAGGTGGAAGAGCAGTCCTCGTGGCCGGAACCTCCCCCAAAGACAAAAATACATAAAAATAAATTTAAGCTTTTATTTGAGCACCACCCATTTGTACGAATTTTAGATGTTTGAAAGAAATAACTCTGTTGGCATAGGATTAGCAACCTTGATTAGCATATGATAGGAAGTCCTTTTAGAAATGGCTTGAATTCAACAGTTTTCTTTTTTTATTGGATTTATACATTACACTGTACCACTGTTTTACTTTTCACGTACAGTACCTGTTATCACAAACATTATATTGATACAATTTTTCACATTGGAAAGGTTTTGTGAAAGTGTTTAGTGCAAGTTTAAAACTATCTGGATGTTGACAATTATTTTTGTCTACTCATTGAAAATCAATCAGGTTAGATTGTATCATTGGTTAAATAGTAAGTTATGTTTTTGTCATTTTGTGTGATAAGATAACTGTTACGCTGGTCAAATGTTTTTATTTGTGTACAGGACAATCTTCTCCTCGGGAGCTAGTTGTTTGTTTTAACAAAGTATCCTCTGCTACAAGAAAAATTATTGATTTTTGTACATCTATTGTTTCTGAATCGCCATTGATGTATGTAAATATCTAAACAGACTTTTGAGAAAGTGACTAGGTGGTGCTCTTTGACCCACTCAGAAAATGCATTTGCTGGACTTTGAAGCTCATCGCTCCACAGCTGGCACTTTTATTGCTTAAAAATTAAAGGAAGATAAATCTAATTCGTATTTTGAAAGAATTGTTTTGGGATATACACACTTGGCTGTACAATATTGTGTTTTTTTTTTTTGTGGTTGTGTAGCACATATTTTAATGTTTAACTGCCATATTGGTTTTACCACATATTTAAGGAATTCAGTGATATGATATAATCGTAGTGCATTTATTTACTGTATAACTATTTACTGAAGTTTAAATACTAATTTTGATAAATTGAAGGTTTTTATTGAGAGTCTTGAGATTAAACCTTGTTTAATAGTTTGTACTGAAACCAGGAAATTAGAGCATTATAAATTGTTTAATATAACTGGTTATAAAATATATTATAATGAAGGCAACAGTAATATCACAGATGATGTGGTGGTTTTTATTAAAGAACACATTAATGAAAAAAGTAACAATATTAAAATAGGCAGATTAAATATACTTAACTCTCAACTAAAATTAGAAAATAATATATATTTGGAAATATCAGCAGTTTATAGGTCTCATGACCTACCT
>NNCF01128649.1:380596-416496 GCA_002313205.1 Laupala kohalensis | reverse complement strand
CTCCTCCTCCTCCTCCTCCTCAGAATCTTATGTTTTTCTGGAAATGTTATTTTATATCAGGGATCTTTTATTTTACAGGTGAATCGTTTCCAGTACGACCCCCATCTGTGACAACACTCACTTCCACTAGTTCTTCCATTACCTCGAGTGTTCCTGACATTGAAAGTGAGAAGTTTTTGTTTTGCTTATTGTTTTGCTTATTCATTCTGAAACTTTTTCAGAAATCTTGAAAACTGTGTAAGTGCTATTTGTATGAGCGCAGAAAGTCTTTTTCTAGTTAGAATTTGAGCTGCATTGTGTAGTTTACTAGTATTAAAAACATCTATTATGTATGTGTAATGTTCGTAAACTGTTACAAGCTTTCTGACAAAAATTTAGATAATTTCAAAACTTTGTGTCTGGGGAAACCATGCAAGCTGTGTTTTGTGATAATACTGGGATAAAAAAGAACCTGCTTTCAGGTTAAATAATGAACTACATAATTTGTGGTCTGTAATATATGAATAATGATCAGTAATTTTTTTTAATGTAATG
The DNA here is from genome assembly GCA_002313205.1 of Laupala kohalensis. NCBI lineage: Eukaryota > Metazoa > Arthropoda > Insecta > Orthoptera > Trigonidiidae > Laupala > Laupala kohalensis. Next base: position 415,962 of record NNCF01128649.1, on the reverse strand, counting down.
TATGAATGGCATGTTGCACAGTTTTGAGAAAACTTGGATGTCATGTTCTGTGTTCTGAGGAAGTGTTCTATGTGACTGACCTTAGAAATTGGTGGAGTAATGTATTGAAGATTGATTGTGAAAGATGTAGAATGTCATTGTGTATCACTTAATGCTGTTTATCTCATCGCTTATTTGTCCTTTTTTCAGTGTAATGATAAATTGTACATCTGAATAGTGAAATTTGTTAGGTACGATATTTATATGCTCTGCAGGACCATTTGAAGATCTTCACTTATCAGTGAGCTCTGACATGGTGACTGTTGTTCGAGCAATGGCTAGAACTGACTCAGGACTGGAAATTCGGGACAGGATGTGGTTGAAAATCACCATACCTAATGCATTTATAGGTAAGCTTTTCTTCATTCCTGAAATAAAATGTTTATTATATAAGTTTTTATTTGTTCTGTGTTCACTGCTTATTAATGTGAGGACTCCGCTATCCAATTGAATTAAAGTAGTGCTGTTCTCAACTTCAATTCTTGTTGTGCTTGTCCACTTCTAGGATCCTAAATATGAATCTGGTGTTTGCATTCTTTGTTAATTTGAGTGATTTCATTCCTAAACTGAAAAATTGTGAATGAAATTTATGTCCCAAAATTCTCAACCTGGCTATTAGTGAATATAAAATGTGTTTATTTTTTTAATGTGTGTAGTGTTTTATTTGTACATTGCTTCTTCTTTTTTTTTGGTCTATTTTATGAGTTTGTTTCAAAGAGTTGGAATATAGTTCCGCTATTTATACTGTAAATAAATAAATATATTATATGAGCATGAAATGTTAAGAAAAGGTCAGAAATTAAAACAAATTCACGTATTTACCAATGTTTTGTAAAATATATTTCCTTCCTCAGGGCTGTAAACATACAGAATACATGGTTCATACAAAATTAATTATGCTTCACTATGTACATTTACAAAATTAATTATACACTAAATATTACATACCTTATTCTTATCGCAGTTTTGTTTTGACCACCTACATTTTCCTATGACCCAACTCTATCCTCAACCTACCACTGGCTCATTACTTGGTCCACTGACATATGTTCTCTACAGAGCAACATCATTCCCTCTACCGACATCGTTGGTGACTCAATAGTCATCTCTTGTTTACATTTTCATTTATTTTATTTGATCATGGTTACAATGACCACCTTGTCTAAGAACTGTCATTAAAAGGCTCTTGTTTACAGTGAAATACTGTCATGACTCATCTGTCTAGCTCATCCATATTAGTCAACTGAGTGTTGCTACATTACAGTTTATATTACCTTAATATTATACACATTAATTGTACATAATTGATTATATATTCTTAAAGATATTGTACATAGCAATGTTACTAGCTACCTAAGTTGATACTATTTACATTATATACTATGTTAATACTTAACAGTTTCATTCCTAAACTATCTGCTTATCTTTACCTGTATGAAGCATTATCTTCAAAAATCTGTTCTGTGATATAATAAAACTTTCAAAAAGATCACAAGACACAAACTTGTAAAAAAAAAAAAGTCTTTGTTTTTCATTAAATGAGCCTTAATTTCACAAATTTCATTGACTACATGTTTAATTTCTAAGTTCAATAAATCTTTCTTAAGCCTATTCATAAATTAATCAATTTCTTTCATCAGCTTCTTATTCCCTCTACATAATCTAACACATGATAAATTTTGTTGTAAGTGGTTAGGAAAAATATAAGAACTTCTACAGTGTAGTAAAAAAATTCTATCATTAATCCAAGGAATAAATACGATAACAACAGATAAAGTAATCGGGCTAAATAAATTTATTGTCAAAAAGCAGTTACAAACTGTGTATGACCACATGGAGGGCAATAAACTAATTTATTCTCCAAAAACCAACAAGGGACCATCCCATCAATTCTGATCAAGAGCACTAATACTCTAACTTATGTTTAAAATTCTTATTTAAAATGAATGAAGGAAAAACAGGACTTCTTGATGTACCCATGTGGTATTCCATAAACTGAAATCTCATGATTGAAATACATGTTCTTTAGAAAAATAATATTTTAGGTGTACTACTTTGCTTCCATTATTTTTTACTTCCATCAATTTTTGACTTCTTCATGAGAACAGAAGTGCTAGTCAGTCAGGTTGTGTGCTATTGATCGAAGCAAGTGATAGTCGGAAGGAGCAATGTCTGGAGAATACGCAAGTGGGGGTAGAACTTTCCATTTCAACATTTCCAAGTACGTTTTGACTGACTTTGCGACAAAATCATTTTATCGTGTCTCTCGTTGTATTGCGGCCATTTGTCTTTAAATGATTAAAAAACAAGGAAATTGGATGCCGTATGACTTGAAACTGAGAGATGTTGAACAGCATTTGTTTGCTTGTGAACAGCTGTTTTGAAAGGCAGAAGGGATTTCTGCATGTTGCATTGTGGCTGGGGACAAAAAATGGGTTCATGACGATAAGCTTAAGTGCAGAAAATCAAGGGGACTTCCTAGCTATGCTTCCACATTGACAGCCAAACCAAATATTCACAGTTCAAAAGTCATGCTCTGTATTTGGTGGGACCAGCTCAGCGTAGTATATTATGAGCTGCTAAAACTGTCTGAAACAATTGAAACGTTTAAGCAGAGCATTTGAAGACAAACGGCCACTATACAACGAGAGACATGATAAAATGATTTTGTCGCAAAGTCAATCAAAACATACTTGGAAATATTGAAATGGAAAGTTCTACCATGGCTTTCAGGCATTTTGAAATGGCTTGTCGAGTCACTCCCAATGATCCCGCAATTCTTCTTGCATTTGACATGAGTCTTCATGCAGTAGTACCTCTAATTCTGCATCTTTGAAAACCTTCTCTCTGCCACCGCCATGCTGGTCTTCAATGTCAAAATCACCATTCTTGAAGCATTGAAACCATTCACGACATGTTCTTTCACTAATAGCAGTTTCACCATAAGTATTTGAGCATTCAATGAGCCTCTGCTGCAGATTTCTTCATATTGAAGCAGAAAATTAGGACCTCCGGTAAATGATAAGAATTTAGCTTGTAANTTTTTTTTTTTTTTTTTTTGGTGGGGCTTTAGGGCTCGTCAACATCGAAGGTCATTAGAGCCCAAATGCAGACACAAATCGACTAATGTTTCAATGGGGTTATGTTGACAAATGCCCAAGCTTGTTATATGACATTGATTATTGTATGTTTATCTCCACCACCACATACTGCAAAAGCCATCTATTGGAAAATGACAAAAGCAAAGTTTACATGTAGTATTTCAGCATAAATACAAAACAGTGATTTTTACTTCTAGAAAAACACTTCAACAAATGAAACAAATGTACTCGGCTATTGTTGTATGGTGCTAAAAGGGAGGAGGATTACTATTCATAAAATGCAAAAAGAGAACCATCATTTCCATTATTTACACCAAGAGAAATTTGTCTCAAAATTCCAACTTTTATACCAGTTTATTAAGAGATAAAAAAATTTCATCATATTTTAACTACGTTTGACATTTTTTCAAAAATGTTACGTTTTCTTAAGACCAAAAATTTTCATTAGTCTTCCAGTAGAAATTAAAGATTGCAGAAGTTATATTTTGTTTAAAAAAATAAAACGTTGATAATTGTTGTACAAAAATGTTGACTTCATGCTTAAAATTATGGTATAGCTTAAAAGCTAGAATAAAGAATTGCATATCATTCCCGTAATTAAAGAAAATATTCTTACCTCATAGATTGTAGTTTTGACTCTGGTTCAATTTTGAGTGTAAAATGTTCTTATCAATGTTTTAGAATTTTTGTCATTAAAATAATAATGCTTTATTGTAAATTATTCATATTATTTAATGGGATACATGTATTTAATTATTTTTATTAAATTGTTAAAATTTGCAGTTCGTGCGTTTTAGTTTTCTTTTAATAAAATGTGATGGAACCTCCAGTCAGGCTTAGCTTTAGTGACCCTGGTTTATTTTCTTGAAAAATTAGTCTGTTTTGTTTTTGAGTTGTACTAAAGCTGCACAGCTATTATAAAATTTGAATTAGTTAATTTTAAGAAAAATGTATATAAATTTTGTTTTGTATTACTTCATGCACAATGCTAATTTGTTAAACTTTTCTAATGGTTTTTTTTTCTAGAAAGTAAAGATATATTTTATTCTATTCTAAAGTGTCCAAACAAAGATCAGAAATAAACCCTGTTCTTGATGGGGCTACAACAATACAGAAAATAACTAATTTTTAACAAACTTTTGAGTTTTAAAATATTTAACAGGATGATCTATACTGATGTGAGTGGTAACTTTTACTAGAATCAATAACTTTAAAGAAGCAATAATCTAGTAGGAGCTGCTATCTGTTGATAATTATTCTTATTTTGGAAGATTCCAGAAATACATAGCCCTTTCTGGCAAAGTTTGGTTTCGAGAGGATCACAAGGGTAACACTTGTCATTCTGATCTAAAAAAGACCACTGTTCTGTAAACGTACATACAAATGAGAGTTATGATATTTAATTCCCTAGTCAAAGATTGATTGAATATCAGGGTTGAGATCCATGGAATAAGAAACTAAATCCCAAACACAACTATTAAACATCTCACACCAGACTTGCACTAAAAAACAATTTGAATGTTTGTCATTAGAATGATATAAAATTAACAAGTACATAATCATAGATGAAAAATAAATTTATAACTTTCCTTTATTAGTAAACTTAATATTTCTGGTAAAATAATTTACAACATAGTTTTGTCATACTTCCAACATATTCTTTTTATTTGTCAGTTCAATGGTAAGAAATTCAATCCTCAATTATGGAAACAACAACACTGATATTTACATAGAAAATATCTGAAAAGAAAAATGCATCATTAGACAAATTCATGTATAGCATAATGATTCATCAATACTTTCATATATCATGTAATGCATTCCTGTATTGCATTATTAGTCCACTGTTATCAATTATTTAAGCAGGCTTCAATCCACTGGTCATATCTTCATGTATTTGGAAGTTGAATTACTTACTTCCAATGAATTATTCTGCTTTATCCTTACATTCCTGAATATTCTCTGAATTAGAAAGTAATAAATACTGCCTTACTATTATTTTATACTCAAACAATTTGGAAACAACAAATCAAGCCAATAGGAATAGCATTAGTTATTTTAAAAAAGAGGTAAATAAAATTGTAACTGAACTTTTGCATTATTTCTAGCAGTTTTTGTTTTGACCATTGTTCTCCCTTTCATACACGAATTTTTCTTATGATGTAGGTGACTGTTGCTTTAAAATCACCGTTAGTATGTTTTCACAGTACCAGTCGTTTGTGAATCTCAATAGTACGAGTCTTTCACAACCAAAATTTTGAAAGATAAAACTTAATGCCATTCATCATAAACTCGGAAAACTGGCTCACATTCAAAGGCATGACTTAATAGTCAGAAATTATTTACGAATTGGAATTATTTATTTATTCAACATCATGAACCACTTACCTGCCTGTTTCTTGGTCAAGGAGTTAATGAAGCGATGGGAAGTTGAGTCTGAACAAATTAGTGAAGTGGTTGAATAACCATTCTTTGGCATAAACATCTCTTGACAAATAATCATATCTTCATGTACCAACTCTTATATGGCAAATGATATGCAACTATGAATAGCGGCCTCATAGAGGCGCAGAAGATAACAAAAATGAGCCCAAACTAAGTATTTTCTTTAAAGTAAGTACACTGCTTGAAACATTCTCAACATTCCTGAAGTGGCAGAAAGCCCATCCACAGTGGCAAGTGTTTACAGTGCCGTGAATTGCAAATGAACCTTCAATGCACTCTTTACAACCCTTTGGAATCCCCAAAAGAGGTTTCTCTCAGTCTTTCTGCAAATGGTGGAAGACACGGATTGGCCTGTACCACGATGGCCTTTACCCACTTTGCGCACCCATTAAGAAAGCATTAGCTGGAAAATATCTCCTGCCCGTACTGCCCACTGCGGTAGGCGTAAGGCTTAAGGTAGTAATAGCATCGGTAGAATTAAATCACTATAATATCGGAAATCAGCATAAAGAAACAGAGTATCATGTACTTTATTTATCTATTTATTTATTTACTTACACAACAGACATTACTGCCCTTACAATAAATCAGTTTCATTGAGTTAACAATAATAGATATTATAGATATTATGTCTATCACTTGAATTGTAGTACACGACACTTCTTGTCCTTCGTAAATATATAGTTTCATTTTTTTTGTAAATCATTTCTCAATATATATAAATTTGTAGTTCTCGCTAATCTAGGTATTGCTGAGTTAAACATATGTTCAGTACGGCAATTAAATTCTCTTAATAATAAGTTATTTCTCTCTGTAGAAGTTTAGAAAATTTTCAAATTTATTGATTAGTTCAATACAATTTATTTTATTATTAAGTAATTTGTACATAAGTTTAATATCCTGAGGATTACAACATGAATATAGCGATGGAACTTTTGTATTAGTGGCCATTTCAGTACAATTATGGTGCCATGCTCCTTCCTTTCTCTTTTCTGACCTCCCATGGTCACCTCTTGTTCTTTTCGATCCCGACACTATTAGGGCTAGGGTATCTTTCATTTTCCTCTTTCCTCTTCTTTTTTTTTTAATGTTTGTAGGAAAGTTTTGCGATATGTTGGAATTTGTGTTTTGAGTTGTAATGCAGGAGGGTTTTTATTGGGTATGGCTGAGTCTTTCGGCGAGTCCCACACGCAGGGAGAGTCATGTTGGCTCTCCCTGGTGCGTAACTGCATTTTCCCTATCTGTACAAGTTTTAAGGGCTCTGATGACCTCGCTGTTAACGAGCCCTAAAGCCCCACAAAAAAAAAAAAAAAAGTACAATTATGCATGTAAAAAGGGTTAGGTATATTGATTTTATAAGCTGCATAACTAAAAAATTTATGTTAAAACACTTTCTAATTTCCTTATTGTGACTTCCAACTTGAAAAACATACCTCACCAGCCATTTAAATGAAATAATTGCAATTATAATTTATGTAATACATTGTGTCTTATGGAGGAAATACTTATTTTGTGAAAAAGACCAAGTTTTAAATCATTTAAGTTCTGAAAGTTTACTTTGATTTGTAGTAAATTTTCCAAGGTGTAATGCATAAATCACGAAACCATTGCACTCAATCGCTATGTTTTTACCTGCTTTTGGGTATTTCACATGAGTCAAGCGAGTTCCTGATTATTGTTTATACTATACTATTCACTGACAGACAGAAATTAAATCATGTTTTTTCATCATTGTAATTCATAAAGTTGTGTTATAAAACAATTAGAATCATAAAAGAAAGCAATTGTACTTCTCAGTGATTTGACTAACTTGGAGCTCCAGTTCCAACTTAAGAATTAACACCTCTGATATCTCCTAAAGGGATAAGTATATCGTAGTGAGGATTTCTGAAGCATGTATGTCCATCAAAATACTTCAATCTTTTACTTATGCTCTTCTACTACTGCACGAAGTACAAGCTTTGCAGTCTGCTATTGTTCTCATCTACCTGTCCTTTTGATATAATTTTATTTAAATTCTATTCTGTGTTTTTGCTTCTTATTTTGGCAAATTAAGAGTTCTGAGTTCTAAAACTGAATGTCCATCAAATACCAACTTGTTTATTTTTCAGGCTGTGATGTGGTTGATTGGCTACACAATCATGTGGAAGGATTTACAGACCGCCGGGAAGCTAGAAAATATGCATCCCAGATGTTGAAGGCAGGATATATTCGACACACTGTGAATAAAATAACTTTTTCTGAGCAGTGCTACTACATTTTTGGAGACATTTGTAGTGGTAAGTCTCTGAATAACTCCAGAATGCACTTATGTTTTTTTATTTATTCATTTAATGTGATAGAAGCAAAATTATAGCACTTTAGGTCCCAGCAGAAGCTTTTGTCCAATCTCAGGTTGTTTATTAATAGAAGCCACTGTAACATTCATGAGAGGTCATTGTGTTCTTATTCTGTATTAATTTTACATTGTATTTATTTTCCATTTCTTGAAAACAACATGTGTTTCTATTATGAACTGCGAACTTCATGTTTAACTTATTTGCTTTCCTTCTTGCCTATCATAAAATTCTTGAATATGTTGGCGTACAGAACAGTTATTTTCCAGATTTTTGTCCCTGCCACTTCGGATTCTAGCGTTCATTTTGTTGTGAAGGATGCATTTTTGGTATTTGCGAAAGTTATCGTTAAATGATATAAAACTTTTTTAATTGAAGATATATACTTACAAAAACCATTTCAATCTATGTACAATTATTGTCTGTCTAAATTTTAGTATTGGAATTAGATGTAGACCATTACCATGTAATACTTCTGATCATATCAGATTGAGAATATTAACATTATTGATTTTCACTCACTGCATTATTTGATACGATTGTATTGATTTTCACATCATTCTCAGATAGCAATTCTTTGGTAGATATTTGTTGATCATTATGATGGTCAGGAGCAGGTTTGAGCATGTGTAAAAGATGAAAAACAAATATCAAACTAGAAAAGTGGGGCATTAATCAGTTCATTAAATATGTACCACAACAAAAATAACTCAAAATACAGGAGCCTTTTGTTATCACATCTACCAGCTAGCATTACATTTTTTCACTGTTATGTTGGAACTGCCAAATGCCCAGTCACAGTTGGCAGTAGTTGCTGACAGTTGATTACAGTAGTCATGTGAATCAACCTGATGTATCTGCTGTATGTTGAAAATGTGCTAGTCTTTTTATTTTGTTCTTTTTGGTCAGGGGTGGATTTATCATTAAGCTAAATAAACTACAGCTTGGACCCTCAAATTCCAGGGGCATCAAAAATTATAATAAAGGACACAACCAAATCTGTTAAGTTCCATAAAAAGTGGTTGTATTTTTAGGAAGCAAACCCTCCTTTTTCAATTAGGAATTTTTATTTGACAAGGCTTTCCTCAATTGTTTTGTTCATCTCTCTTGTAAAATTCTTACTAATGTAGAAAAACTATTATAACTGAATTGAAAGTATTATTAGAGAGCATGTTCTAATTCTTCAATAACTTTGAGGAAGGAAGATAAAATACCAAGTATTATTTTTTAATAATTTTCTTTGTGTAAATGAATTATCCTCTGAAACCATCTCTCATAATTAAAATGTTACCAATATGGGGTGGAGGCACAAACAAGTTTTTGTCCACGTCCTCAAAAATTATAAATCCACTCCTGGTTATTATAATGTTGAAGAAAAATTCTGTTGATAAAGCTGACAAGGGACTTGTGTGGCTAGAGTGGCTCTGGAGTATACTTTCAAGGGAAGAGGAATGCCTGGGATCCGGGAGATACAGAAGAACAAAACAGGTTTGCATGTGGGGGAGGGATGGGGGCAGCCTGGATCCAGTGAGCGCTGAAGTACCTGAAATAAATCATGGGGAAAGCCATTGTCCTCTGCTACCTCCTTGGTAAATGTCGAGTTGTTTTGTCTTGTATGACCATAAACATTAATATTTCTGAAATGTATTTGAAGAATAGTGTGTGGAGGAATGTGGGTGACTCAATGCAAAAGTTAATTTACTGTGATGTGCAAGTTCTGCAACAATGTTCAGTCTGTAAACTCAGTGGTGTGAGAGGTCTTGGGGCTGCTGTAAGTAGTTTCAATTAACATCACAAGCAGTAAAGGTTAGAAGTAACGGTTGGTAGTCTCTTCTAGCAGTCGCTGTGGGCAGTTCTAGCAAAATTGAACTATTTCGTGGTGGAATGACACGAGTCTAAATTGCTCAGTAGTGAAAGATAGTGTCCCAAACTTGAATCCTTGGATTAAGAGAAACTGAAATGGTGTTTATTTTGAAAAATTTGAATTATTTTACATTAAAATAGCATAATTAATTGTGGTGACTAGAAATCAATTAAACAATACACAAGTTCATAGTAACAAATATAGCATAGTAACACATTTTTGTATTGAATGTTCTCTACTTTTTTCAATATTTTAATAACGTTTATTTGATTTATGTACTAATAGCATTGTCGAACTTGAAACTTCATGAGGACTGTGTATCAGTGGACCATGATACAGTTGGACCCCTGCCACCACCTTCTGCTGTACCTCCTGCTTGGGGGTCCCACATGCCTTATTCTGGTACCTACTTGCCTCATACCAGCACTGGTTATGCCCCCATGCCTTTCAACTACACTAATGAGCCTTCCGTGTATGGTTATACACGAGAGGAGAGTTTACACAGTGGTTCTGGTAAGTATATGGTTATTTTAATGTAGTTGTGTACCGAATATTGCATGTTCTTTTAAAAGGTCTATCCATATAAAGCGGTCCAAATTAAATTAAATTTGTTGCTCAGCAATTTTTTTTTTAAACTTATATTTTACTTGTTGTTTCCTTTATACTTTAAAGAGTTCAAAACCATTTTTTACGAACAATTATCTTAAACACTATGTGTGGCAACCATTTTTGTATTCCTTTGCATGCATATTTTTGGATTTGTTGGCATTTGTATTAATGTTTGTAACTCATGAACAATTTATCCTAAATATCTCAAAAACCATTGCTTTCCTTTCTTTTTCCTTTGTGTAAATTATGTCATGTGTATATTTTGTTAATTACTTTTTCTTCTATCAGAGAAGTTCATCTGAATATTGTGACTTTCCGTCAGAGTTAGAGTTCCCACAATCTTAATGTTGATCATGGTTTGATCTTGAGTTGCGCCTGGAGTTGGACACTAACTTCTCCCAAGTGCTCCACCCTCCTCAGTCTCCTCCGTTGGCTGTCATACTTCGATCTCTCCATAGAGTCTAACTGATATTTCTCCCATGAGACGCACTCTACCAGTGTACTCAGATATTTCTTCAAGGCGAAACAAAACTTCCTATCCTACGACACAGAAACTATTAGTGTCAAAGAGTTCTTATTCCTTGCCATGTAAAATGAACCATGAAATCAGTTAAGTCATTATTAATCCACAACATGGCTATCCCTGGCCTGCACCTGTCCTCTGGTGTAGAACCTGTGGACAAAATGTAATCCAAGAGTAAATTAGCACAACTATCCTGCCAATAACAGAGGTGACACTCTCATTGATGCTCTATTTCGTTTACATCTATGTGCAACTGCCAACTACGCTAATTACAATGCTTGGCTACTAAGCCTGTTAGGAATGAAATACTTGTATTGAGTAGTATTTCACATAAACTCAAAAATGCTAGGTTTTGTTTATATTTTGTAAACTTGTTGATATTTTGATTTTAACGAGTTGACAAAGTTTCATGATCTTCAAGAGAAAAATTTGCAAGTTATTGCAACTTTAATTTAACATGGTCTCTTATGGGATTTCACGAATTTTCAACTTTATCTTAGAAAAAAAACTATATAAGCAATGGTAGGAATTTCTTATACATTTTTGAAATTATTCACTGGTATTCTGAAAGTATGAAAACTATGACAACCATGTCACGGGATCTAAAATGAGATATTCGATAAAAAGTAAAATAATGTCAGGCAACTCGAGATTACGGACATGAAATGTGACAACGCCACACAACATCAAGTGAACCACTTATTTTGCCTTTCGGCACCAGACTGAAAACTAATGTCATGACCTTCTAACTTTCCCAGTACTTGAAGTTCAAAGAGAGAAAAGCATTGGTGTATAATTTTCTGTTCTTTCAAATTAAATTTGAAATAAATTACTTGGAGCTATTTGTTGATGGGATACTTTTTCAGAGACTACTTTGCCTTTCCACATAAAACAAGATGATTTTAAAGACATTCTTCAAATAATGAACATTGGAAGTAACCTCAAAAATTTTCATCTATGTACGCGATGTTTACAAGCAAGAGGCTCCGCTATGAATTACAATGCTCTCAACTTGAAAAAGTAAAATATATTATGAAATTCATGGATTAATACATGTGTTATCCCAAGTGATCTAATATGTTTTAAAGAAGTATTATTGTCTCGGTTTGATATCTCACAGCATAGTTTAAATTTAAAGATTTTTTTCCTATAAGTTGTGATCCAGGTAGTCACATTCAAAGTTTGAAATTTTGAATGAATTTTCATCATTACCATATATGCTAATTTCAAATGCTTAAACAAACTGCAGAAGCTATTTTTAAACAAATTTTAATATAGAGTCTGTATTTTTTTTCTTTTCTTGGGGTTTAGTGCTTGTCAACATCAAGGTCATTAGAGCCCTTGAGTTATAATATTCCATAATGGAGAAGTTCATGAAGTACGTAAACTCGGCAGTGGGCACTTCCCAAATGCAAACACAATTCGCCACTACTGGGTAAAAAATACCACATTTTTTTACTAGCCGAGTAAACAGTTTTGTGTTGTATATATATTTAATTCTCTATTGTAATACGAAAGAGTACTTCTTTGCAAGCAACATCCACTGTATAAAATTGTAAAAACATTTGTTAATTGTTTTCTATGAAATTTAAACATGAACTTTGTGAATCTTTTTATTTCGTCTCATTTACTTCTTAAATTAACAAAAATTGACAATTTTTCCTTATAATATATATATAAAAAATTTAGATGAAAACTAAGAATATGTATGGTAAACTTCCAAAATGACGACTTAAAAATATTTGTTTATCTTTCATTTTCTTTTTTGAAATACCGTCCAAATTATCTAACTGCGTACCTTCTTTTAGAAAGACATTTTGAAGAATTCTTGAGCAAATACCGCTTTACTTCAACTTTTGGTAACTATCACCACAAATACTATCGGATTTTTTATTATAGACTCCTGACTTCTAATAGCTGTGGAGAGTACAACAAAAATCGCAGAAAAATACAGGTACCACCATTGGATTTGTAATTTTGTTTTGCATTAATACAAGTGAAAATTTTGATTTATGAATGAATATCAATTTTGTAAAACCTGAAATGTGATATTTTTGTGATTTTTGCCGATACGTCAACTCATTATTTTTTATAAAATAAACCAAGAGTGACAAAAATAATTCTTATACAGTAAATGGTCAGTGTTCTGTTTGTGACAACATTTATTAATTTCAAGCTTCTACATGCAAAATATAATGAATTATTAATGTTTTTCAAAAACACTGCTAAAAACGACCAGACATTATTAAGGAATAAAATTTATACTGTCACACTCGGAAGAATGAATGATCACATTACAATTGCGTTAAAACTTTTAAAACTATTTACTCAGCCTCCATCATGAGAAGTAAAGCCGTGCTTTAAATAAACGGCCAGAGGTGCATTCAAGTCACGCGCGATGCTGCCAAAGCCGTTTTCAGATGTCGGTAGTGTGGTCACGATGCGCGTGACAAAAATTCATCGCTGGTCGCTAATTGAAAACATGGTTTTCATTATCACTTGCCGGAGGTTACGTAAATAGTTTTAAAAGTTTGCATTTAATTGTAATGTGATCATGGTATTCTTCTGAGTGCAACAGTATAAATTTTATTCCTTAATAATGTCTGGTCGTTTTTAGCAGTGTCTTTGAAAAACATTAATAACTCATTATATTTTGCATGTAGAAGATTGAAATTAATAAATGTCACAAACAGAACACTGACCATTTACTGTATAAGAATTATTTTTGTCACTCTTGGTTTATTTTATAAAAAATAATAAAGTCGACGTATCGGCAAAAAACGCACAAATATCACGCTTTTTGAAACATTTCAGGTTTTTAAAAATTAATATTCATTTATAAAACCAAATTTTCCACTAGTTTATACGTAAAACAAAATGACAAATCCAGTGGTGGTAAATGTATTTTCTGCGATTTTTGTCGTACTCTCCACAGCTATTAGAAGTCAGGGTTCTATAATTTAAAAAATCCTATTGTAGGTATGGTATGTTCACGACATATTCGGTACACAACAGGTCGCTGCCTGGTAAAAATTGCCCACACTCACTTTGCACATCCGTAGTGGCTAAGCGCGCACCGTGAAATGCATGCAACTGAGTGGATGCATTAGACACTCGTCAATAAGAAGCTACATGAAATGGCAGATATCTAAATTTTCTGGAATGAAAGTTGCGAATTGATTATTGAGGTCTGGTAATTTTTACCCGGTAGCGCCTCCTGCCGGGTTAAGTCCATTAATTTTTGACAAGATCTTACGTAAAGTACAATCGTAAGTAAGAATAATGCTTTCGGTATGAATGAATAGTTCCAAACGAACTTACGAAAATAAGAATCTGATCTCGTGAATTGTGAGTAGGTTCTATCAGATAAACTGTACAGTGTAATAGTTTTTCCATTCTCAACTCGCTTCCCTTCAGCAACGCACTTCACACCAGCAGATTAAAAGAAGCTCAACTCGCTCTTTATACGCTGTCAGTGAGGAAGACGTTAAGTAAGAAACAAGCGTTATTAAACGCAGTTAAAACTTCACAAAACCTCTGCTCCTAGCGGAAAATTGAGTTCCAGGAAAAGATCAAATTAGAGCTCCAGACACTACACTCCATGCCTGCAAACCTAATGCGAATCATACGAGTAATGAAAAATCATACGAGAGCGTCACCTATCTGCTCAAGCCAAAAGCACAAATTGCTGCATCAATGTCATAAAAACAGTAACTGACACGTATGACAGGAATTACTTCTAATTTCGAAGCCTTCATCCTGCCGATAGTCTAAGCCACAATGCACACGAATCGTAATATTTCAGAACCAGTGACAAGATCGAACTTCAGTCACCAGGAATAGAATGAAACAAAGCATCAAGGCTATAACTGTCCATGGTAACTTCACTATTTTAACAACCAAATTGCTACGTATACCAAATACATTGGCCTCGACGTGATTTGAGCATGCAACATTCTGATCTATTGAAATTAAGAAATCAACTCAGTAGTGTCCGTGGCATGGTTTTAATACGCAACCTTCTGATCTGGAGTCAGACGCGAAACTATTGCGCCTCGACGCCAACCTGAATACATCGCAATAGCGTTACATTGTAAGCTGGAACAACAGTTTCCAAAAGTACACTGTGAGGGTTAGTTAATGACATGTTACTAATCTCAGATTTCGGGAGATTCCACTGTAGAGCAAGCAAGCACACGCGAGGTCATGCGTCAACCCTCGATTATACTGGGATAGCTTTCCTGACACGTTGCTGCTGCATGTCGGACAGCGCCCGAATCAATCCCATGTCTGATGTCGCATCAAGGGTGACCGAGATACGATCGGAAGGATCTCCTACACGATTCGCCATTGTGGTGGACAAATTCCGGAAATATGCGTGCGCCGGCGGCCAGTGCCTCAGCGTGACTGTACCTTCTCCATTGCCACGCCGCTTCCTTAGCTATACTTGGAGTCAGATAAGTCTGCATGGAAAGGATGTAACCCAAGAAAAACAAACGAACGGAAAGGCACTGACTTGATAGGTTCATTGTAAGGTAGCTACCTTAAATCACTTTATTCTTCTCCGCGTATGTAGTTGTGATCATATGTTGTTGATAACCGCTCTTTTTAACAGTAAATTACTTATTTATTTAATTATGTACTTCTAGTTTAAGTAGTTTGAGGTTGGTACACAGTATTGCCAACGCAATCATTCTCTACCATAAGGAGAATGATATAATTATTTTGTGTTCTTCGCGTTTACGTTAGTAGTGATTCCGGGTGTTTGAGAAAGTTAAATGTATTCTCAATCAGAACATCGCTCTTCGTACTCGTGTGCGCCGATGTGCTCAGATCGTATGATCGTGTTCTTCCCGTGACTTTAGTAAAAAATAGATTAATGTTATTAGTAACAATACAGAGTTAAATGGGTGTTCATTATTATTGTTAAAAGAATTATGTGACCTTTAGACTAATAACAAAATATTTTTTGTGACACTTGTTTCAGCTCAGCTAGTTTCACTATCTCAATTAGTATTCATTAGTCAGTCTTAAGGTTCATTTAATGAAATTGTCATAATTACTATTTAATTGTTTTTCTACATTATATTTAGTGACAACGTTTGATATTTATACTTAAATACGATTCGCAACCTAATGAATATTTTTCCTTGAGTTATCGTGATACGAAGAACATCAATGAAGTTACTAGACTCTAACCTCACTTATCACACGAGGCGAATGACATTACAAGCCTGTTACTAGTTTATTTCGTAGACGTTGGCAATATGCATGGGGCAGCCATGTTGATTTTTTTAATGCAAACTTACGTGACAGCATAGGTCTCTCCCATGACCTCTTCCCTCCCACTGACGACCGCATCCAAGCTCGCTTGCGGTTTCAAGCACTGATAGATGACACCACCCGCTTCGTCATGGAAAAAACCATCCACGACATATTTAATCATTCAATTATTTACTGCTCAGCAATTTATGTATTTAAAGTAAAGGTATGATGCCAATGAACATATTTGTATTTCAGCACGAGAATTTCCTCAGGTTTTTGAAGGTCCTAACGCTCTAGTATTAAAGGTTGCAGCGTTGTTATTTTCTTTGAGGTGAGGCCTTTCTGTAATTTTTCCTGCCCTACGATTATCTGTATTGTTGCAGGAGGCAGCAGCAACGACTCGGAGCGCGTCAATAAAGAAACCAGCGGTGCAGAGCTGGCGAAGTCCGGAAGTTCGGCAAGTGAGAGTGACGCGGTGGCGGCGGCGGCGGCGGCAGCAGCGGCGGCTGCGGCAGGGGCGGGCAGTGGCCAGCGTTCTGGCGGCTCCCGCTCGCGGTCCTCGGGGTCTGAGCAGTCAGTGGCAACCACCTCGACGGCTGGTCCTCCTTCCCAGCACCCTCTTCAACAGACACAGGATCTCTCAGCCAGTCGTCAGAGCTTCCGCATTGCCATGGGCAACCCCTGCGAGTTCTTTGTCGACGTGATGTGAGCGGGCAATGAGGGAATTTACTTTTTATTCACAATTATGTGCTACTTTCTTATACGCTGTGAGAGTCACATTTTCTCATAACGTGATTTAAATGCGGCCTTACCCTTTCTTCTGGTGCACTCTATGGACTATCCAAGCAGAGGCAGTGCAAGATATTAAACAGTCCTGTGAAAAGTGTTTGATCATATTGAGCATGGAAATTGCAACTGCATCTTGACTTCCATGTTAGTCATATTGCTCCGAGAATCATCTCAGGCCGTTGATCACGTTTAAGATCATCATTTTGGTGCCAATTGTAGTACAAGCCTTCTGACATCAGTGTTTTCTCTAATGTTTGTGGACTAATGTAGTTCAGTGATAAGGAATCTTGTCTGAAGTTATGGCATATCTATAGATATTTACACAATAATTTACATATGTAATTGTTCTGTAAATATCTAGTGCTCGTAATATCTAGTGAGGCTAGTGCTCGCTGCTAAATATCCTTGCCAATGGTTTCATCTAGTAGTAGTCATGTTGAATTGTAAAATATTTCTATTGTCTGTGGCAGATTATTGTAAATGGAGACTTTGACTTCTTAATGGATCTTAACATTCCATATTTTACAAATGTGTGAAATAATGATTAAAAGAAGTATTGTGTCTTTTTGTGGTATTTTACTTAGTGCTAAAAGGAAGGCTAGTCAATGTAGCGCGACTTTGGTGTATCCTTCGTTATCTAGGCTCATCTTTCATTCACACCATGAAATACTTACTGAAAATTTGTCCTCTTTTGCCTCTTAATTAGAACTCGAATAACCTACCTTATTTATGGTTTTATAAAAAATGAAATATGCTTTAAAATCCCTACTACCTTTTGCACTAACATACGTTTAACTGTGGCAGAGATATCAGTCATCTTCCTGATTTGATATTCATTTTCTGTACCTCTAACTATTGGCAAGGATAACTTGTAGCTGCCTTTGATTCTACAGTTAGTTTTGGGTTCATATGAGTTTCCATTGGAATCATTCCATTGTGAACCATGCGATGCTAGCCACTTGACCATCTAAAATATTTCATGTAATGTATTTTTCAATGTACATACCATTTACAAAATGGAGAATAAAAGAAAAAAAATGAATCCCTGTTTATCTATAGTGGACATTTTATCATCCTGGCTAACAGTAGTGTTCCAAAAACTCAGGAAACACATGGTAAATTTCACAGTACTGAAATAAATATTCAGGTAAATTAGATACCATCTTGTTAATATAAAAAGGTGCTTTTCATCTCTATTACACTCTATTCTGTTAGCACTTGGCATTTAGATTTATATAGACTTAAAATATTGTGAATATTGCTAGCTAATTTATTGTGATGAAAATTACTTTGAGTTGTTTTGTTACTTATGTTATCCTCTCATTGTAGAGTACAAAAGTATGTCAAGAAAGCCAGATTAAAAATTAAGATCGGAGCTCTGGTAGATCTCCAAAGAATTATGATTATTCTTGGAAACAATGTTCAAATGTTAAGCTGACACATTTTAATGTGCATTACTAGACTTTTAAGAAGTCCAAGTCATTAAACTTATGAAAATGTTGTAGCACTATGCATTATAATTTTGTGTGTTTAAATACATAAAAGAATAACCATTTGTCTGTGGCTTGGATTGTGATGTAAATAAATCATAATCCACAAATTCTTTCAAGGTACCTTACCAAGTTCAGGTCTTACAAAATTACTAGAAGCTATGTCATTGAAGCATTCATAAAAAAATATTACGTGAAACTATAATTACTTACATTGGTTGAAACATATTGAATAATTTTGAAACGTCCTTTCCCAGTTTTTATGCAAGTTGATATCGCTCTTGTGTATATGGGTAGATGTAATAACCAATGAGCAACCAGCATTTCCTTGAAGATTACTCTCAAGGGTTCATGTATTAAACAAAAAAAGTTGACACTTTCAATTTGAACATCCAAAAACAGATTATTGACGTAAATTACTTCAGAAATTTACAGTGGTGTCACTATTGTAAATTATAGTTGTAATTCATTGGTCACACACTCCACTTACTTTTTTAAACACTAAGTACTTTCAGAAGCTGTTGCTGAGGATGGAAGCAACAGATCCCAAAACTGGTTATGTTTAAAACAGTGGTGTGTGTGGTCAATGAATTATTACTATAACAGATTATTGCTTTTCGTACTGTGCATATCAGCAATGTGAAAAGAATCCTCATTGATAAAGCCATCTCCATATTGATCTGAATATATTACTATCAGAACACAGAATAACATCACACAATTGTCATTTTGAGTAATGATAGTGTACCCAGAATAGTGTCATTGAAAAAAGGAAAACAGATTTAAAACAATAGTGACAGTGCTTTATACCATCAGCCATGCTTAGTAATTTACATGTCCACTAGTGCTATTATTATCTCAATATGATTGTGGCATAGTCCTGGCTACTGATATTAAGTTTTTTGACAACTTTTGATATCTGGGCATCTTAAATCCTCAAAATATGGGACAATTTTGCATCCTGAAGAATTTTATCCGAGGACAGAACCCCACAATATGGGATATATATGAACCCAAGTCCTTCCCTGTTGCATTATTTTGATATCGTCAATACCTCTTCATTTGAGTATATTAAGCACAAGATATTATTATTATTACTATTCCATTATTTCTTCACGACTGTCAATGTTAATGTCAGCTTCATTTGTTTACCAGTCCAGGTTGTAACCAGCTTCCTCAGGATCAGGCTCTTTGAGTACCTTGCACAGAATGTGCAATTACTGTTCCTGGTAATACAGTTTCCTGCAGTCCACGGTAATTACCTGGGACCTTTAGTAGGTTTTTGATTTAAATTTTTTGTGACCATTCCCAAAGCCCCAATGATAATGCCAATTACTTCTGTTTTAACACCCCCTGATTCTACTTATTTAAATGGAGAGATTCCTGTATTTCAAAATTTTTTCTGCTGCTTTTGATGCAACATTCTGAATCAATGGTACTGATACATTTGACTAATGGTATTGATACATGTGAAGAGGTACAGTACTTTGGGAACTTACACTGAAATCACTCCAATATATATTGAGTGATGTCAACCACACACTCCACTGACAATTTAAGCATCCTCAGCTTCTGCTGACTTGGTCCCAAAACTAGTCTGAAGAGAATTATAAGTGGAGAGAGTGGTTGACATCACTCAAGATAAATTTTAATTATTGGAAGAGGTATATATTTTGATATTATCAACACCTCTTCTCTTAAGCACATTATGTGCAAGATGATATTATTATTAACTTTGCCATAAAAATTATTTTACGTATGATTTCAAAGTTACCCACTTCCCCCTCCGCAAAAGGGGGACCAATTTGAGCATGAGTGAATCAGCCCCTTTAAAACATTAACTTTTTATTAGAAAATTTTATTTCTACTATGCTTCGTGTTTTTTAGATGTTTTGATGTCTCCACTTAAACGGACCACTCTCTATAGTACTAAAGATAACTCTGTAGCACTAAAGACTTTGACCTTAAATCCAATGTATGCTACACATTCATTTAATTACATAATATTAATTACCTATGTGGCACTCCCACAGAGGTGTTATCACTAGTAGTGTGTGATTCGTTCTGTCTGTTAGTTATGATAAATTTTTAAATCCCCCATCATGGGGTAGAGTGCATGAAATTCTGTCATTATTCAAAATCAAGCATATAGTTAATTCAAAAGTTAAAGATAAACCTTGAGGGATATTGTTCTCTGTGACCAATTTCTCTGGATTGAGAAAAGTGAATTGTGAATTTGAGTTCTTAGAAATAACTCCTGCATAACAAAAAACTAAGCTCTGAAATGGCATGTACAGCCAATCTCAGTCCAAAAGTTATAATTTATCTTGGCCATTTTTCATTATAAGTAGTAGAATGTGTGTTGATTCAGGGAAAGTCCATTTCAATTGTGATGAAGTGGTGTTCAGTTTACTTCTTCATCCTTTTAGTTCTTAAGTGATTAAATTTTCAGTTTTTGTTTATTTTGGAGAATTTGACCATTTGCCACTAGAAAAAAATGGCCACTATTGTTTAGCAGGGAATTTAAATATTTGTATTCTCCATTTCAAAATAGTTTGTTCATAGGAGATTCATTAATTGATTAAAAAATTAATATTTTTTAATCAATTAGAATGACCCATTGTAAACTCAAATAGAATGACCCATTGTGAATGTTTCCAGTAAATTGTAAATACTCACCCATAACAATGTACTTCATACTACCACTTAACCGTTCCAAACAAATGTTACCAAGATCTACAGTTTTCAAATTTTTTTGGATCTGTTTCATTGAATGTTTTTGTCGTCTTTGTGCTCAAGGGAAGAAGTCCTTTTTTAAAAATTGAAATTCGAGATGCTGTTTTGTTGAAAATAAAAAGCAATAGGGGTGAGTTAGAGTTTTGATGACTGATTGTCTTTCTTTTATGTGTGTAATTAACTTGGAAACTATGTCCGTTATCTTCTGATGATAGATGTCTCGTAATTGGAGGAGATTGGCATGTATTTCAGGAGGAGCTAGCTTTAAGTTTGCTTTTGCCCTGAATTGCCCTTCCATTAAATGAAACTGCCCTTATCTTTCATTGAATCCTCATTTGATTATTGCATATTGGTGGTTTATTTTCTCCGATTTCATTTATTCTTCTAGAATGTAGAACAGTTATTTCCAAATGAGCCCCTTAGGAATAGAAATAAGGAAAGAAAGTAAAAAAGGTATGTGTAACCTATCACTATAATAGGTGCAGAATAAACATTACACAAAGGTATAAGGGAGACAAACCATTGAGCTGTTCTTATAACCCAAAATTACTTGAGAATATTGACATAGTCACTTATACTAATTTTTAAATTCAAATGTTAAACATTCTCCACTAATATATTTTGGTTGTTCAATGTGAAAAATAATTGAAAATCAATAATCAATTACCTTCTAAAGCAAGATAAATCATTTTATAGTTCAAGTAAGATATAATTAGTCTGAAAACAATGAATAAAATTACAGTGGAATGTATTTTAAGATATTATTTTATTAGAGATTCCCGCTTATAATGGTCATAACATAAATTCCAACTTCCTAGTGAGACAACCAAGTTATTTTTTGTGAAAATCTGAGAATATTTTAATGACTTCTGAGCTTGGCCAGACCCGCTTAGATCTTCATTAAGAAAGGTGTAAAGGTGGGGTCAGTATTGAGAAAAGCTAACCGAATACAGCCCATTCCTCCGTAGCAGATGAAACCCAGCTTTACTAAGGTTGTCCATTCTCAAAAGTCCCATTCCAATACATGATGCGTAGTCAAATACCATGCCACCAAATGCTACATTTCACACAAGAAAGCAAAAAGTAGAGACTTCAGTTAGTAGACACCCTATTAAATAATATGCTCCAGTCAAGTTTCTGTATATTGAAACAACGAATTCGTATCATCCAAATATCACTATTGTATCAATATCGACTTTTTGTATGTTCAAAATCAGTCCACATTAGATATAATATACCTCTAGTACCCTTGGGGTAGGGGTGGGAATGAGAGTCAGGTAAATATAATAAAAAAACACGACCGATGTTGGTGATGAACAAATCATTTTTGAGACCGATGAAGTGAAATGACACCCTCATTGCCACATCACTCCCTTAACGCCCTTTGAGCTGGGGGTGAGAAGGAGTAAAATGTAAAAATAATCTTACGTTACCGCTATTATAGTAGAGTTGAGATTGTAGTTTTCGGGGCCGCTGAAATTATTGGTAACATTCTTGAAGACGTCAAAGTTCACGATCAGCCCGTATATACCCCAGCACCCCTAGGGAAGGTGATGCCATGAAAAAATTATCGAACATGACAGATACCAGATACGAGTTCATAATTTTCGGCGTCGCTGTGTTGATAGTGAAATCCGATATCGTTTAAGTCTTAATTGAGTCATCATGAGACAAAGGCACTACTAGCACTCCTTGGGTGCAAATGGATTTAAGATAAAAATAACTGAAACTAATTTTGAAATAAAAAATGAAAATTGCATCAGATACATAGTTTTAGGGTTGATGAGATTTTTATACTACCAATACCGTAAGTCCAAGTTCAGATCACATAGGGGCACGGTATCCTTAGAGCTAGGGGTGGGAAGGGCGAGTCGTAAAAATAACATATTGAGACTGATATTAGGGTCCAGTTCATGGTTTTTGTGTATTCTGAGATGAATGATCGTATTTCTATTGTCATTATGTACTCTCCAGACCACATGAGGTGAACGACACCGCTACAGGGATTGGGAAGAGCGTGACACGATAAATTATCGAAAATGTCCGCTAAGAAAGGATTCTATGGAAATTAACTCGTAAGGGTGGAATGGGACATGGGGTGAAATGGGAAATCTGTTTTCTAAAAACTTTTTCTCAATTACATCAGTGAAAATAAGGGACAGAGGATACACACCAATACTATCAAACTTCCAACTGTAATGGATAACAGTCGCGCTGGATAGCAATGGGAATCTAAGAAAAAATAAAGTTGCAGGCATATTACAAAATTCACGTGAGCAAACCCGCGGGGACTCAGCTAGTATACTATAAATTTAACCTCTATCTTAATTATTATGCGACGACTTATTTTTCTTGTCTGAGATGACGAATAATCAAAATTCGAATCGCACTTCTACTACATCCCGCTATTGAGATAGCATCTCACCAAAGTGCTTAATTTAATATTAATTATAAAGAGGGGCGGATAAGTCTTTAGCGAGTTACGATCTCGGTAACAGAACGTTGTACAACAGGTTTAAATTTTGTTTTTTTCGTCCACCTGAGACGAGAAAAAAGGCGTCACTAAAAGAATATAAGTTAAGTAGTTAATTTTACCGTAATATGAACCATCAATATTAGAACCAAATGCATCTTAATTCATATTTTATAGAAAGTATTCGTGGAGTTATTGCATTTTAAATGGATGAATCTCTACTGTATTTTATTGCTAGTTATCGAATACGGTATTCAGCCACTGCATGGTAATTAATTCGCATTCTCGCGTGAAGTTGTCGAATTCTCGCATTTTTTGGCATCGCACGTAACGCTGTAAGCCCAGGGAAAATACACAGACGAAAAGACGAAGTCCATAAAAAATTCGCGTAGAGATGAAATTTGGTATACACTTTAAGGTCATCATTTCAAATGAAATATCAAAAGTCCTCATCGATCCCAGTTGTGCTAAAAATTGAATGATGTGAAAGATCCCTATAAACAGTTTTTTGAAAGTATTCCTTCAGCGATACATTTTATTGTAAAAATAGTTATAAGTTTTATAGATTGAAAATTGCCTAAAAAACCGTTCTTGTGCTTTTTCCTCCGAAGCGAACTAGCGCGGTTTGAAAATAGATTAATACTGAGTTGCACCCAGAATGCGCACAAATGCGTGAACACGTGTACGGACTCCGCAAACTTAACACGCACTTTTCTTATTTAGGTGCATACTTATAGTACTTGCATTGTAAATATCAAGAAGACTTAGTTTTGAAATTAATTGTTTAGAATTTGCGTAAGTATGTTTAAGGATATTTATAGATGCATAATAGTATAAGTCTTTTAATGAAAAAAAATTAATATAGTTGATGATTGTGATTATAATACATTTCGAAACAAACAATTTCAAAAGAAAATAAGCTTAAAAAGGAACAACAAAGTTTAAAGAATAATGAAGTATTTTTATAAAATATCTGCAAATCAGAACTTTTCAAATTACGTAAACAACCCGAGTTTTACAACGAAACGTAGAATGCCAATGTCTCATTCTATCATGCACGCGAGTTTGGTAAGTGTTGGTTCTGGTGTGAAATTTACATAAACGTTATTCAATAATAGTACTCCTTTCTACGTCACATACATGATAGAGAACTCGGCGCATTTTTTTTAAAGCGGTATCTCCTGAAAGCATAATCCACGAACTGTTCTGATCAAAGAAATGGTCGTTTTGGTAAATTTACAGTAAATACTTAGAGATTAATCATTTCCAAATTCCATTAAAAAAATCATATTTTCATCGTCTTCTTTTTTCTCTTTGTCTTGCGAATATAATACATTTCCGAATCATTTATTGCAAAGGAATATAAGCTATAAAAAAAGAACCGTACAGAATATTTGTTCAGGCTTGTATACGTCTGCATATCACCCACGGAAAACGTTTCTCAATATTACGAGAAACAGTTTCTGTCTCTTCTTGTGAATAACGAGCTGTTGAGACAATTGGAGACTATCCCTTCCCATATACCATTTTGATCAGTAGTATATTCTTCACCACTTCGTTGTTGTGGACAAGTGAGACCCCGATGCACTAGATAAGGGACGCGAACGATATAAAATTAAATTTGAGTGGGGTAGTTCTGAGCGATTCTTTGCAGAGAACGGACGTGTATTTACTGAGGGTTTTTGAAATTATTATTTGTAGCGTAAATGGTTTTTTAAAGTGTCACAAGATTGCTTCATTTGTCGAAAACCTTTGTCAGAAGGTGAAATTGTTGAAGTTGAACTAGGAATGAAAACTCTGGCAGATTCCAGCAGTAAAAGAAAAGATGGACATATTTAATATTTGGACAATAAACAATATGTGACTATTTACATTGAATGTCGTAAATGGTACACTCGTAAGAGTAGTATTGCTGCAGCTATTAGAGAGATGCAGAAGAAGCCGGTACGTCTACTAACAACTCACCTGATGAATGAAGAGTTATCAGATCCTCGTTGTTTCCCAGGGAAATATAGAGATATTTAGCAATCGGAAGGAGATGAAGGGGAAGACAAAAATATGATGAAGATATGATTTTTTCTATGGAATTTGTAAACGATTCATCTTTAAGTATTTAACTGTAAATTTACAAAAATGAACATTTTTTTTATCAGAACAGTTTGTGGATTATGCCTTCAGGGGATACCACTTTAAAAAATGCGCCGAGTTCTCTGTCTCGTATGTGGGGTGGAAAGGACTACTATAATTGAATAACTTTGATGTAAATTTCACACCAGAACTAACACTTACCGGACTCACGTACATGATAGAATGAGACATTGGCATTCTACGTTTCGTTGTAAAACTCGGGTTGTTTACGTAATTTGAAAAGTTCTGATTTGCAGATATTTTATAAATATTTTACGGGGTTTTAGGGCTCGCCGACATCAAAGTCATTAGAGCCCTTGATTTCTTTATTATTCCTTATACTTTGTTGTTCACTTTTACGCATGTTTTCTTTCGAAATTGTTTGTTTGGAAATATATTATAATCACAATCATCATCTGTATTACATTTTTCATTAAAATATATTTATCTATAATGTAACTTACTTATTTAAAAATTCAATTTAAAAACTAATCAAGAACTTATACTAATGAACCTGAAGGGCTCCAGGGTCTCCTCTCTCACAACTATATGGCGCCCCAAGAAAGAAATTCCTCCTTTGGGAAAAAAACACAGCTCTGCTCAATAATAATAATAATAATAATAATAATAATAAAAGGATTCATACCATTAGCCACTTGTTTTATATGGATGTCTTATAATTATTTGCTAAAGATAAAGATACTTCTGGAGATCACTGCACAATTTAGTAAAGATATACAGATGAATTTTGGATCCGACGAATGTGCTATGTTGAGTAAAAGAGGTAAAAGGTTATACTTCAATGAATCTCAGTAACAGTGAAAACTATCCTACTATCATCACATTTCAGGACAGGTTGAAGGTGTAGAAGACCAAGCCTCTCCATGGCAGATTTCCCCATGCTCTTGAAAATGCCGATCACAATGTCTCAGTGCAATGGCTGAGAGATGGGGATCTATTTGGAGAGAAGGAGGGATTCATGCAAGCAATCCAGGATCAGGTCATCGCAACTAACAGCTATAAAAAGTATATTGAAAAGTATATTGATGTTAACGAGAAATGTAGAATCTGTCACCTGTCATCAGATACAATAGATCACATTACCAACGAATGTACAAATTTAGCTAACACACATTATCCTCACCAGCATAACCTGACTGCTATCATCATACATCAATCTATTGCAACAGGATTCGGACATTTAACAGAAGAAGCTGAAATGACCACGCCCTATAATGAATACCAAGCAAGACCTACAATAGAAAACAAATATTGTAAAGTATATTATGACCTACCAATACACTCAGATAAAACAGTCCCAGCTAATAGACCAGATATTATACCACATAATGTCAGGGAGCGAAAAGCTTTCATCATTGATGTCACCCATCCAGCAGATCATGACATTGACAAAGCGGAAATGGATAAGACTTCAAAATACATCCCACTTTCAATAGAATATAAAAACATTTATAAACTCGAAACTGTAGAAATTCTACCAATCGTTGTTATAGTAAATGGCCTCATGAATAAGAATCTGCAAGAAAATTTGGAAAAACTAAATCTGCATCCCAAACAACTTATTCCGAAGATCCAAAAATCTTTTATCTTAGAAATTTGCCGTATTGTTCGCACCGTGCTTAACTTACCAAGTCATGAACGAGGCATGCTATATAGCCCCTCAAACCTTAAAAAAACGGGTGAATAATCCCCGAGAAGAAATTTTATAATAATCATAACTGTGTGAAAGGCAACCTGAACTTATTCACTGTGTCTCATTTACTGTACACGGATGACCTGAAACTGTACGCTCCAACCAATACACAGCTAAAGGAATTGATCAGACCCACTGAAATGTTTTCCAAAGTCGAGCTCCGGGGATATGAAACATTGAATGGAAGAATGATCGAGTCTCTATTTGAAGCGATTTCTACAAGTACCTGGGATTCCAGCAAGCACGTCGAGTAGACCATGAACATAAAAAATGTATTCAAGGAAGAGTTCAAAACGAGGCTTGTATCATTGATGAGGACAGAGCTTAACGGGAATATCTCATAAAAGCCATTAGCACCTACACTATACCTTCACTCAGTTACTCTCAGTTACTCTGAGAGCTGAGGGGGTACGTGGGATTACCGACATCAAAATACTGCACAATAAGCAGGTTTTACAGCTGAGGCAGTACTTCCTCAACCGTGCGCCTGAGCCTCTCATGCACCAACCTGTAAAGCCGTCACCTATCTAACATGTCTCAACTTATCCCAGCAACAATCTCTGAATGACAATAATGAGGATCTGATAACAAGCCTCGTCACTGAAGGGAAAAGCATGGCCCTCCATGGTAAACACCCTCAAGAACTCAATTTGCCACATGTTGACAAAGAAGCGTCAACCGCATGGCTTAAGAAGGGTGATCTTTACCCTGAAACGGAAGGATTCGTGTTGGCTATCCAAGATCAGGTCTTCCGTAGAAAAAAATATGTAAAACACATAATAAAAGACGGATCAGTGGAGGACGATCGCTGTCGCCGATGCTTTCTGAAGTCAGAGAGTATCCAGCATGTTGTTAGTGGATGCGAGGCACTGGCCGGAACAGATTATTTGCATCGTCACGGCCAAGTTGCCAAGATTGTACATGAGGAGCTAGCCCTGATGTGTGGACTTCTCGAAGCGAAGACTCCTTACTACACGTACAATCCTAGTCCTGTCCTGGAAAATGCAGAGTTCTACCTACTATTTAACAGAACAATGTTGACGGACACGACGGTGGAACATAATAGACTTGATTTGGTGTTCCATAGGAAAAAAGACCGGGTTACTTTCATAATTT
The DNA here is from genome assembly GCA_002313205.1 of Laupala kohalensis. NCBI lineage: Eukaryota > Metazoa > Arthropoda > Insecta > Orthoptera > Trigonidiidae > Laupala > Laupala kohalensis. The sequence goes on along the minus strand of NNCF01128649.1, from coordinate 387,335 downwards.
TTTTATATTTTTTTTGGTGGGGCTTTAGGGCTCGTCAACATCCAAGGTCATTAGAGCCCATACTTTCATAATAGATGTAGCCATACCTAACACCAATGTTATGCTGACAAAGGTTGCAGAGAAAGTCAACAAGTATACCAAATTAAAAGAATAAATTGAAAGGATGTGGACTGACAGAGGTGATATAATTCCAATCATTATCTCAGCAACTGGCATTATCCCCACAGACGTGTTCAGAAATCTAGACAAATTAAACCTCCCTCGACACATTTTCCTACCTGTACAAAAAGCTGTCATCCTAGAAACATGTCGAACTGTCTGGAAGTTCTAGTAAATACTGAATCAAATCAAAGAAGGGAATGCTTGTTATGTCCCGTACCCCTTCTTATCCAGTCTTGAGCTGAGAATTGATCAATAATGATGATGATAATAATAATAAAATACATTAATTTACTTAGGCAAACACGTAATAAAAGAAAAACCACAAAAAATGAGAAATTCATCTTCACTACGAATTTAACTTTGGAAGGGAGATTGCTGTTGTCTTTTAATGAGCAACCTGAATGTCTAATTTCTGACACTGCCGATTTATTTACTCTGATTCACAACCGCTATTTTCTGCGTACGTAGTCTGCACCCGATTTTTAATTCAAAAATATTTCTTGATGATTTGAAAATAATTATACAAAAGCAAATTTGGGTGGACTACTAATGATTCTATAGAAAATTTAAAAGAGCTATCACTCTTGGTACAATTTGGTACCTAAGGCAATGCCTCAGGGGATTCTCGAGGAACCGCTCGTAATACACTCTCAGGAACACAAATAAGATAGAATATTAGACCTTACTAGCCAGAAGTCGAGAGATGAGTAGACCCAGGTTCGACCTCATATTCACGTGGCTCCACGCTCCACTGGTTATGGCGGTGGATGGCGTTTTGCGTCTCCCCTAACCTTAGCTGGCGTGGAATCTTCCAGAAGCGATTCGCAGCTGGTGGTGACCATCCACTCGTACAATCGTGACCACTATCACTCGGACCCTCTGACCGGCAGATGTACTTTGTCACCGTGTCGAGGAACAGTATTTTCTAACCAACACTTCTTGCAATGTATCCACTTGATAGTGTCCAATGACAATGTCCGTCATAATTATTTCGCGAGACAATCGAAATATTTGTTCCGACTTCCGCGTTGCTTCCTTCCAATACCGAAAAAAGAGAGAAAACCTATGTTTTCCTTTGCATTACGGCAGAGCGAATCCCCTCGCTATTTACGCCAAAACAAGCCGTAACTTGCTAACTTTAACTGTTCCGGAAGCTTCACTATGACATTACGTTTTACGTTACAAAGAAAAAAGAAAACATACCAACTATTAATTATTAATTATCGAATTTTGTGGTTAACTGTTATGGATAATGGTAATATCGTCTCAAATGTTATAATGAACATACTTATGCACATTCTAATAATTAATAATGAACTGCAGAACAAAGTTTTTTTGATATTTGCAATGCAAGGAATATAAGCATACACCTAAATCAGAAAAAAAATGCGTATTAAGTTTGTAGAGTGTTAGTCCGTACGCGTGATCTCGTACATGTGCGCATTGTAGGTGCAAAGCAGTATTAATCGTTTTTTTAAACGCGTTAGCTCGCAAATGATGCTTCGGAGGAAAAAACATAAGGACGGTTTTTGTAGGCAATATTATAATCTATAAAATTTATAATAAATATTTTTACAATAGAAAGTATCGCTGAAGGAATATTTTCAAAAACCCGTTTTTTGGGATCTTTCACCTTGAATAAAATTTTTAGCACAAATGAGATCAATAGGAACTTTTGATATTTAATTTGAAATGATGACCTTATGGAGAATACCAAATTTAATCTATATGCGAATTATTCCTTTGTGGAATGTCTATTTTTCCTAAACTATATATCATACTGAGCATTTGAGTCGTGTTCTTGCGCGCCTCGAACGCACGCGTCAGGAGCATGAACAACCAAAGAAAACGCTGGGTTCCACCTGCTGTAGAGGGATGGGCTTCCTAAACATACCGGACCGCTGGGATGGAGCAGTCGTTTAGTGACATTTAATGTGGTGAAACATTTTATATTTCCCAGAGATAATTTTCCCTAATATGTGTTTTCTTTTGCGTGTATTAGTGGCGTTGTTTGCCGACTTTGTTTCACCCAGGAAAAGTTGATTTTCCCTTATTAGTGTACAAGTGTTTATTTTTGTTTTCCTAAAGACATATGACATTAACAAGCAACATTATTGCTTATGCCGTGCCATGATTGAAGTGATGTGTGTGTGGTAGTGTGTTGGTGGGATGTATTATGGAGTTTTTCTGAGTATGGAATAGTGTATGCAGCCCTGAATAGGGATTTAAACGTAGGCGGTATAAAATAGTTTTATTTATGACCTATCCTTAAGAATCAATCAGTCATATGAATAATGGGGTCAAAATACAGTATGTTTTTAATAAGCAACAGTTTCTCCTTTAGACATGAATGAAATAGAATTAGAGAAGCCGAGAGGTATGAAGGAGTTACATTGTGAGCTGTGGAACAAAACTTGCACATACCAATTTCCATTTTGGACAGGGTTATGTAGAAGAAAGATACAACTAATACTAAAATCCAATCCAATACCCATGTCATGAACGCAAGAAAGAAATGAGCTTATGGAAACTTAGCAAATCTGTATAATTGAACTCTGGTATCTTTTGATATTATTCACATATGTACAGGAATTTTTTTTCGACCATCCTGGTTCAATTTAAATATACAATCACCCCTGTGGTCCAGTGGTAGCGTTCTCACCTTGAGAAAAAAATTACCCTGGTACGAGTACCGGTGCTGTCGGGTGCCTGAATGTGGACGTTGAAGAATATCGTCCAAAAATTTAGCGTGTGCTAAACACCTGTTGAATACAATCAAACAGGTCAAGACGATTGATAATGTACAAAAATTCGCAATAAAAATGAAATTTCAACATCGTCAAGAATGTCGTACAGAAGAGAAAAGACAAATGTACAAAGTTACTTTTAACTTGTTTTCCCATTTCCCTCTTATAAGATTTCCTGCTTATTAGAAACAAATTTCTGTTCCCCCTGGTGTCTTCTTTAAAGGGGTTTCACTGTACCAGTAACATTCATTGTATCACTCTTCTCGCTTATTCAGTCCATCATTAGATGTAACCGTTAGGAAATCACGTATTTTCATGCATTAAATGGAACAAAATTTCATACAGAAAACAGGAAAGAGCATACCAGTTTTATAAACCCTAACTTTCATATAGTGTTTAATTGCAGTGGAGCTCATGATGGATTCACGGCTGAATTCATCTATGAGTAGCCAATTCCTACTCATTTGTTGAAATTCAGTGCACTAAAGAGATTCTGGAGAGATTTTGGAATATTATTTTTTGTTTTTTGAAAACTATCTGGAATCTGAACATCAGAAAGGTCAAATTTCCGCGCTAGTTCATTATTGCTTTTAAAGGAAGTTATCGGTCCAAATGTTACACTCCAATACCATACCTATGCCACCCAATAACAACCGTGTATACTAATTATAATGAACGACATCGTTTTTACTTGATACTTATGTGACTTGCTCATTAGAAAGATAAATTTTTCCATAATGCATTTTTATTCAATTTCTGTCTGTCATTTTCCATCATTTAAGCTGCATAGACCCCTTTTCTAAGAATGGATTTATATTTACGGAAATAATCATGAAATTCGAGTGGTTGGTTATTGAGTTTTAAAATATAATATAAATGACGCTTGTTTATGGAAGAAATTCTAACCCCTTGCGTAATTCATCTATTGTGATTGTTTACTTTAACTAACTTGCGTTTTATAGGAAAGTATGCGTTGTAATACTTTAAGAAGGTTGAAAAAATATATTAAATTTATCGTTGGTTTTTACAATTGTACACGACATCCCGCATTATCTGATGTAAAAGGATTTTTTAAATTGTTAAATTTTTTTCGTTAAACTCTATAGTAATGTTGTAGAGTATTTTCTTCTTTTTCTTAAATCCTGCTACTCCGCAGTGGAGCATAGGGCGCCGTGAGAACTTTCAATCTAGTACAGTAGCCGTAGCCTTAACTTCTCTCCATGCAAAACTACGTTTCTCCATCTTCCCCTGGACAGATCTTCTCCAAGTACCCCTCAGTTGCCCTATTCCCGTTGATCGTGCGAGTTCCAGTTCAGCGCCTGTTTCTCAATTGCATCGACATGTTTTCTAAGAGTATGACCTATCCATCTCCATTTCAGATTTTTAATTTGTTTCCCGATAAGTTCCTCCTCAGCCAATTTCCACAGTGCTTCATTATATGGAGTGGAGACATGGAGATGGAATATCTTCGCATAATCTAAGTTGCAAACATTTATTTGTATATGCTTGCGGAAAATCTATAAGATATACTGTAATAGAACCGGGGGGGATGTTGACATTAATAAAATTATAAAATAGGGTAGTGGTTAACACTTACCTCAAAACATACCATGGCTAGGTCGTTCTAATTGATTTCTTAAGTGTGTTCGTGTTATTTAATTATGTGGGAACAACATACAGGGTTCCTTATCCCAGAAGGAAAATGCATAATAAAACAAATTGACTGAATTGTGTATTCACAATAAATACAAATTGACTTAAAACTACCATGCTCACACCCCCAACATCACACAAACCAACCCAAAAAAATGGCATTAAAAACCCCTAGAAATCCCAAAATCCTGGTATTAATTACTACCAGTTAGTAATAACCTTTACAATTATTAATGAATTTTATGACTACTGTCATACCAGCTCATCTTCTTTATGCCCTCAATATTTACACAATTTCAAAAGTTCTGAGCGTTGGCCTTAATCATTTCAATTCGTAGCACACGATCTTCTTGTCGCTGCTAATAAATCTAAAACTGGATGCAACCAGTGTTTTCAGGTTACCTTCACATTGATGATCAGATCAGTTCAAATAATGGGTGCGGAGGTACACGCCCTTGAAAACTTCTTCAGCTCGCCCATATCATCCTTCCTTGTTTCGGTCAGCCCTCCATTCAGTAGACCAGCCCCGCCGTTCCAGGAAGTATCAGCACCAGCCGGGATTCCCTCGTCCTCGGAGTCGCAGCGTTCACCGCCCTCATTTTATTTATTATTAGAAGAAGTTCGTTTAACTTCACGCAACGCGATAAAAGTCTTTACTACCGCCACTTGTTGCGAAACAAAAGTATTGAAATCCGAATAGTTCTCGGATGAATTCCGAAGTTACACTTCATGAACTTTCATAGAACATGATGATCCGAACGACTGATTGGGCGCAAAAAACTGCTAACATGAGCATAGCATGATGCTTCGAACGACTGACTGCTGTCACGAGAAAAAGATGATTCTCGAAAGACAAATTGAAAGTGATGTCTGAATAAGTCTGAAGTGATCGAAAAATGAGATCTTGAACTGTCTCCGCGTCCTCTTTTAACACCTCCTTCTCCACTCTGTTCCTCAGAAGCTCACTCACATGATTTTAATTTTGAAAATCATATGACTGTTTCGCCAATACTGTTAAATTTCCACTCCACGCGGATTTCGTATAACTGGATGAATTTAGATGACGGGTGCAAGTTCCTGGCCACTCAGAACGTTTCTTTTTGGAAAGTTTTCGTTACCTCAACGGTCGCGTCTCTTCCAACCGTCTCCTCATTTCAACACTTTATGAATAATAAAACCTAAATTTTGACGCTTTCGACCCTTTAAACCACCAGCCTTGTCTCCCACGCATCTCTTGCCAACCGCTCCTGCGACGCACATCAAAGGGTCGCGGCCTCATGGCATTTATTATCTTATTGACAATGCTAGCTACGGGTCGGGCCGCCTCACACCCTACTCCCTGGTCGCTGCCTGTTGCGGTCCCTTTAAGTTTGTAAAGAGCTCTTTCTTTTCCTTGCTCCCATGCCATGTGTCTTCCCACCATTGTTTACATCTATTCCTAACGTCAACCTTCCTAACGTCTCTCTTTCAAAATATATTTTGTAATTTTCCGTTGCTTCCCAGTTTGAATCTACCGACGCCATCCTTTACGTTAACAATTCATTTGCCTCCCACTTCTTGGCCAAAAATAAACTCGTAGTAGCCGAGACTCTTTCCTTTCGCCTCAATTTTTATGACACTTCTCAGACAAAGCAACACCAATTGTGCGTCCTTTAGTTGTGGTTAATATCCTCAACTCCTCCTCCTACAGTGCTATGGCAACGTTATCGGTATTTTTCCGTCAATGGACATTTTAAAATTCTTATAACATTGCTACATTTATTAAGAATTAAGAATTAAACAATTCTTGCAACACTGACCTGAAAAAATAAAAAATGAAGCACTATATAGGATTTTACGTGATTTTAATTTATCTTTATCAGTCAAGATTTGGGTAAAGTGGTCGCTGCATCTCGCGTTAAATACTTGAGAAGTATACATTAGTATATTGACAATTATGTGGTCTAGCAATGTTTGAGATGAACCAGAGAGGCGAGTGGGGTCGATTATCGATTATCGTAGTAACAAGATTGAAGGAACTGATCGACCAACATCCAACACCTCCCTCCTTTTCACATGACGAAATGGGTGGCTTTACGTATACTTCTCATGAGGACTGACCAAGGGGACATACCCTTTATTATTCATTATATATATATATATATATATATATATATATATATATATATATATATATA
>NNCF01128649.1:300938-380579 GCA_002313205.1 Laupala kohalensis | reverse complement strand
TATATATATATATATATATATATAATACTATTATAAAGACAATCAATACCACACACATGAAGTGTGCATCCATACAGAAAATTCTAGCAAGCGAGGTCATGAGGTTCTATAACACAATCTGCCAACAAGGTCATGAATTACAAAATCACTTTCTCAGAAAATGCAATATGAAATTCATGCCATACATGGAATATCAATGCAATAGCTTGCATATATAAATAAGGGATTTTCACACAGAAGACAGCAGTTTGCCTTGCGACCTGTGCGTGCACGGTCGTGTATCCTGCCTCTGTCTACATTGTGCATCTACGCCGCAACACGAGAATCACGATTCCTGCCACGCCTGCTCTGAACTTCTGGAAGAACTGACCGAAGAACTCATTCAGGTAACAAATACCAGCAATTCTTATTCTATTAACAATAATCTGGACAATGGTACCATGGATCTTGGAAAATCAGTCAACTGATCCGAATACATACCCTCAGATCACGAGCGCGACGACGAACAAATCATTTCGCCTTCCGCCTCGCCGATACACGATTCAATTCCAGTGCTTGGACAATACTTTTCCAAACGAAGACAATCTCTTAGTAATAACTCAAATTCTACAGGCAGCCGACGAAATAGCCAAGATATTTCCGGATCCCCTAAACGCTTATGTACGGAAAGTGCAACTGATAAAGGTGAAGAAATTTCTTGAGATGTTATTCTTAACACTAACACACATTTCGTCTCGAGCATTCAGGTCGACAATAATCGAAGATCTAACTGCGACCTTTCCATCAATCTTACATCCCCTTTACGTCTATCACCAGGAAATGACAAATTCACGTGCGACGAAAATGTACAATATACAGGGGAACGTAGACATTCTATTACAATCTCTAATGAACCGAGCGACAGAATTAATACAATATCTCCTGCCATCCCCGGAAAATCCACCATGGACTTTGGAATCGACAACACTCCTCCACTTCGCACTCCACCAACACTAGACGTGTTCACCTTCACCCCAAATGCTTCCGCGGCCAGTAGAATCTTCCACGGAGAGACAGACGCGTACATCAAAAAGACGTCTCCATTTTGCCAGGCAACAGACAAATACGCCACGGACTACGACGCAGAACCAGACAGCAACTCCCGCAAATATTATTACACCTTCGTCACCCGCAAATCCAACGACTTCGCCGAATGCAATAAACAATACAAGGCAACCCTCAGTTCCAAACGACCCTCTAGCTTTGCATACGCAGACCACGGAGACCACATACACTTCATCTTTAGGTCATCAACCAGCAATTCGTCAAGATTTATTAAACGACTCGCTCAAACACTTAACTGGTCTCATCAACTCTGCACAGAAGCTAATCTTACAATACAACGCATCAAATTCCTCACAAAGTTCTTGTTATATATAGTCCGTTGCGGTATTAGATCATTCCGCGTCTTTGGAGCTGGGTTGGGAGACCTCCTAGAACACATTGGAAATATATTCAAATCAACTACAGAAACGAACAGTACAGTTGAAACATTGTGTCAAAATTATGCTGAAGATAATAAAACATTGAGAAATTTAAATAAAAATTTGACTTCAGAAAATAGACATAATTTAATTGATGTTTTGGAAGAAATAAAAAACCAATATACTTTCCAGTCTTATTTGGAATATCTTCGTTTGGTTCCGCATGATATAAAAACACGTCTTCTAAAAGAACACGGCACATCTATTACACATCTATTACTATCTAGGAACTTTTTCTGAAATTTTTGAATCCGCCTCTGCCTTAGGGCCCTTGATCGGAATTGATGGGATGGTCCCTTGCTTGCTTCCGGAGTGTAAATTAGTTTATTGTCCTCCACGTGGTCATACGCAGTTTGTACTGTTTTTTGACAATAAATTTATTATTATTAAATCTTACATCAATATGCTTTGTCAGATGACAAATGCAGAAAACAAAGAAGTATTACGAAACAAACATTACTTTTCATTCTTAAATGATCATTTAAAACAAGAATTGTACTTCAGTCTTGAACATATTCGTTGGATTGAAAAACTGTTTGTTAAAAATGAATTAGATCCATCAGAATTTTTTGCACTTTTCATACTCACTCAATCCCGTTACTTCGAAAAAAAATGGATTCGTATTAATGGAAGATACTAATATGGGAAAATCTTTGATAATGGAAAGTTTACTAGAACCCATTCAACCAACAACAATTACCAAATCTAAGGACCGTTCTGCATTTCATCTGGACCAATTACCAATAAGTTCAGCTATACTATTTAACGAACAGTGGATAACGCCCGATAACGTTGGTGACTGGAAATTACTCTTAGAAGGTAAACGTATCGACATAGACCAAAAACACTCGGTCAAAGAAAAAGTGCTACGACAAATGATAGTTATTACAACAAATACCCCGTTGAACTATTGGTTGACTGACAATGAAGCCGAACCGCTTTTTGAAAGAATATTCACTTACAAATTCAAACATTATATCCCTCAATACCTTAATTCAAAAACTCCAACAAAAACACCTTTAACTTCTCCTCCTGGTTCTATCCATTTCACTGACATGTCTTATCATATATTATACCATCTCCCTTACATATGTGTAAAATTAAGTACAATACAGTCTCAAGAACATAAACAAGATTCTCCAGATATTCATAACAAACCTATACCGACACCTGTAGAAGATCTCAATAACTTAAAAACTATTCGTAATGATCTTCATAAAATTTTCAGAAAAGTATCATGTTAATAGAATAAGAATTGCTGCCCTTCTCGTAACTCTATGTTACAGAATGCCCGCAGAAACAGGAGCTAAAAGAAAAAGAACGGAAGGAACATACGATTCACTAACATCGTCTATTGGCGATGGTGGACTACAAGACGGATATGGTAAATATCTCCATCCACAAACATCATACAATCCTACTCCAAAATATACAGCAATTACCCACGGAACGGTTGTAAAAAAATATTCCTTTACATTAAAAACAAAAGACAAATCTTACATACTACCATACCAGACATTCGATTTTTGGCTCAATACCAAAGACAGTACAAACGTTAATCCAAGTATCGATACATTCATCAATCTATCTGGACATTCTATTTCAACATCATTATCTAACTTTCGCATCACCATAACAAACGAAGCTACAGCACGTGAAAGACTATTGNCAAACGAAGCTACAACACGTGAAAGACTATTACAATCCGGAGACACAAATTTCAAGACTATCGACTTTGAACAATCTCAAAATCTAATCCTAAAATGGATTAATAAAGACGACCAACTATTAAAAATTCCCGCATCTACAAAATATTGGGCACCTCCTTTCTTAGAAACAGAAAGTGTTCTAGAGCACGAACAAAATCTCGATACTATAATAACTGAAGAAATATCGAGTAAACATTAAAAAACATGGACTATACCCATCACTCCAATGGATAACACCCTTCTTTCTAGAGCACCTCAAATAAAACGTGGTCAAGCATCTTGGTATTTATTACCACATACGCAACACTCTATAGGCGCACAAGAAAACGACAATCCATCCATAACATACAGACGCACATATGGAACATCATCTTCAAGATTTACAGATGGAAAACTAGACATTGGATACATTTCTACACATCCAACAATTCCTCCAAACAATTTTCCTATACTTTACCTAACACAACCTCAAATTGAAGATGAAACGGGAAAAATGCATTTCCAATACAAATTACATATCACTACAGAGGTTGATTATACATTCTTCTATGGTCCTGGAGGAGACACAATAGCATATTGTACAAATATACTTCGTGTACCAATGATGAAACAAACAGATGATAAAACAGCATACGTAGCTCTTATGGCTCCAACGCAAGTCTAATTCAAACACAAAACAAAACCAAAAATGCATACAGTGGAAATATACCTCTCGGGGAATTCGCCACTATACAAAAAAGGAATAATGCGCCACGAGGACTACAGCATGCGCAAGCAACTGTGGTGTGGAAATGTCCTCACAACATACATCACAATCCAAAGTTCATACGACCACCATCATGACATCACAATACCGAATTGCCATTCGTCCGCCATCACAAGTACGTGAGCCCCCGCAGGGGGCTCGCATAACTCGACTGACCACCTCTACAAAGTACTGATCGATCGAAAGCCGACTACGGATGCAGGAAGGGACGCACTTCTGTGAAGTGCACCCATAGGGTGACGTTACAATAAAAAAAAATTCTTAATTTGACGTCAACGTTTCGGTAATTTATTTTGCCTTCATCAGGGCTACAATGAACATACACAAATATTATTAACAAATTGGTTGGCAGCAGTGGTAGGGTTGTTTCGCAGGACTGAGCTTATGAATTGTCATTTTTGTGTTTGACCTACACCAGGAAGGTTGTAGAGATGGAGTGTGTTCAGAGGTTATGGCTGGAGGTTATTGATCATGGTGTGGTTTAATAACATACAGGTATGTGGTTTTGTATAATAAGATTTTTTGGGTATGGGTTTGAAAAAGTTTTCATAGTTAGATGGGGAGTAATCATCGATATATTATTTGTGTTAATATGATGTTTCAAAGTGTACTATAATAATGTAAATTGTGTACGTTCATTGTAGCCCTGATGAAGGCAAAATAAATTGCCGAAACGTTGGCGTTGTAAAAGAAAGAATCCTTTAAAAAAAAAATTTTTTTGTGAGGCTTTAAGGTTTTTTTTATTGTTGACCAAAACTCGAAGATATCTTTTTGTTATAAAAGAACTTTCATGGTTGAAAAAAATATATTTTGACGAAAAATCGAAGTTAAATCTAAGCTTCCCCTTGTATTTCTGACATTCAGATGAATAACCAAACCTGTTGTTAAAAAGATCTGCCTTATTGTTTCATTCGTATTATAAACTGCATAAAAAGTACTTTACATGATTTAGGGGGAAATAAATATTGTGTTAGAAATAAAACCGGAGCCAAAAATTTCTCGAAAGCCTAAGTGTTTGGTTCTGAAACCCGAAGTGCCAAACGTAGGTGCACTATCGAGAACTAACGCGTTTACTCGTACGATAAACAAAATAATTGTTTTCCTTTTAATCATACGTTTCATGAACGCATCAAGAAAATTATAATTGGAATTCTACACACATTGTTCTCGGAATCAGAGGCTCCCAAAACTGATATATTCGTCAAACTTTCGCGACCGAATATTTTTCACGATTACAATACTTTTTATATACTATGTTAACAGAAACTTAAAACTCAGTCATGTCTAAATACGCCGTGTTTGGTTTCATTTTTATTGGAATTATGTGTAGAATTTTAAAAAATTTAAGATAATGGGAATAAAATAAAAATGTTTATTTGATAGCACATTAAATAACTCTCCAGTAAGTGACTCATGAAATCCATTAGCGGCAGGTCGGTGGGTCGGCAGGTAGAATCTTTTATATTATATATATATACTTTGTTACATCTCTTTGTAAGTTTACTTCACTGCTTGTGAAAAAAGTCACGAAATTGAAATTTCTGTGCACATTCTACTGTTCTGCCTTTCTCCTTGCCCGTTTTTGATTGTTATTATGGGAAATAAGAAGGAATCGGTTCGTGTAGTAGAGAGCATTTTATGAGATGAAGGACAATTCAAACAACTTGTGTCCGCTATTGCAGATGCTGTCAAAATAAGTTGAAATCTTTTTACAAGCGTCAGTTGGAGGAACTCCACCTGCAACTGGTGGACAAAAATAAAGAGATCGATTATCTCAAGGACCAGCTAGTTGAGAGAACGGGCAGTTTGGAACAATACCAGCGGAGGGGGTGTATTCGGATTTTTGGTGTAGGAGAGACCCCCGGCGATGATACGGACGCTCTCGCCATTAGTGTGGCTCAAAAGATAAGTGTTGATTTTCAAATATCTGACATTGCGAGGAGTCATNGAACAAAAATAAAGTGATACATCATCTCAAGGATCAGTTAGTTGAGAGGACGGACAGTTTGAGCAATACCAGCGGAGGGAGTGTATTCGGATTTTTGGTGTATAAGACACCCCCGGCGAAGATATGGACGCTCTCGCCATTAATGTGGCTCAAAAGATGAGTGTTGATGTCCAAATATCTGACATTGCGAGGAGCTATCGCGTTGATCCTAAAACTCAGGACAAGATCAGGCCTATAATTGTAAAATTTGTTAATTATTGGAAATGCTATGAAGTGTTTGCCGCCGAACGCCACCTAAAGGGAAGCCGCATCACGATCCGAGAGGACCTGACACGCGTACGCCGTGAGATCTTGGATGTCGCCGTTCAGCGCTTCTCATTGAAGAATGTGTGGACGTGGGATTGCACCATCATCATTAAAAAGGTAATGGAAGGTGTAGAGTAAACAATGATAGAACTTAATTCTATTCGGTAACCTTGGATCATAGAGTTAATTGTTAATTTTCTATAAATTTGGGTTTTCAATTTATTAATTATTGTTTTCATTGTATTTCACGTAGAGTTTACTTGTGTATCTCGACTATCTTGCCTTGACGACCGCGAAATACCTGCATGACTTATAGTTTGTCACAAACACTTTCATACCAGCGGGTGACTGTCGATTGGGTCCCGCGGTCAACTTTCCCTTCGCTTGCGCCCCAGTTAATCCCTTGACAGTTTTTCCTGGCCAGAAAGGTATAGTTGGATTGGGTCCCGCTGTCAACTTCCCCTCTCTAGCGCCTCTTCGGTCTTTCCTTGTCAGAAGAGCATGGCTTAATTGCGTCGCACGCTAGGGGTGGGGAGGGGGAACATTCCTGTGCATTACAGAATGGAGAAGGATGAAAACTAGTTGAAAATAAGGAGTACTTATATTGAGGTGCCCCGTATATTGACATATCATTTGCTACAGAGAAGTGAGACGTTGAGTAGCTTACATAATTTACATTTCGTTGAAAATGGCAGATTCACCTCAACTGACCATGCTGAGTAAACGTAGTAAGGCACTATTAGTGATAGGAGGTTTTAAGTTTGGTTTTCACAAACTCTTCAGCGACGGATCTCAACGCTGGAGATGCACAGAAAGAAAATGTAAGATTTATGTTAAATCGGATGAGAACGGAACAATTATATTCGAATCGAAATTAGACAATAGCCACGCACGTGACGGAGAGAGTGTTCTTCAAAGACAGATAGCACGGAATAATGTCATAAGAAAGTCAAAAGGTAATCTTTTAGAGCGCCCAACCAAATTGTTGCACAAAGAACTAATAGGGAGGAATGTACATACCTTCACGAAGATAGATATAGACTGCTTTAGACAAGCTATCTAAGGAGGAAGAAGAACTATTTTGCCACCGAAACCAAAAAACACCAAAGACGTACACGAAGCTCTCGATGCGATGGAAGTGAAAACGCACGACGGAGAACAATTTTTGATGTTAAATGATAAGGAAAATAACATCATTTTGTTTTCATATGAGAAAAATTTACGTGTATTGTGTGAACTGGATACTTTATTCGTCGATGGAACCTTTAAGTTTAGTGCAAAACACTTTTTACAGTTCTTCACCATTCATGGCATTAGAAGAGGACATTATCTGTACCTGGCTTTCTTCTTACTTAATGGGAAAAGCAGTCAATCGTACGAGATATGCTTCAAGGCTTTGAAAAACGAGTGTTTGAAGATAAACCTTCGTTTCGAACCTCGCGCAGTGTTTGCAGATTTTGAACAAGCCATTTATGTGGATCTGCGAGAAGTGTGGCCGGATGTTATTATTAAGGGATGTCGTTTTCATCTTGCTCAAGCTTGGTATCGACAGATTCAATCTCTTGGACTCAGCACAGAATATAATAATAAGACGGAGACAGGTCGATTCCTCATTATGTATTTGGACTTCCAATGCTAAACAAAGATGATGTTGGAGAATCATTCGTGGAAGATTTCATGGCAAATATTCCGAACGACCAGAGTGGAGCAGTTCATGGATTATCTGACAGATAATTATGTAAATAATGAACCCCATTTTCCTCCTGATATGTGGGCAGATATGACAAGTAGTGACCGAACTACAAACGCATGTGAGAGTTTCCACGCAAAATTTAACAATTCTTTGTATTCTCCACATCCTGACATTATCAAATTTTTGAAAGTGCTGAAAGAATTTCCAATAGATACGAAAATTGTAATAAGCACATCTGAAAGAATGGAGAGAAAGAAGCGCGCAGCAGGCGAAAAGAAAATAGCATTCCTAGAGGACAACATTGCAAAATACAGAGCAAATAACATAAGAAGGTTTTATTTTGTGAAGATTATAACAAACAAATACAAATCTCTCTTGCAATCACTCTTTCGGAAGAGATAGGAAAACTACTCGACGCAGCTGTGATGAAGAAACAAGACGAAAAAAGATGACGCAGCTATTAAGCCAAGAAAAAAATGGAGTGTAATCCAGTTCGCCTCCCCGAGGTACACCCTGGGTAACGCTAAATGAACTGGGACATTAAAATATTGTTCGTTTCTTGGATGTAATTTATAGTAAGGTAACAATTCAGGTTCTCATGTATCCCAATATATTTTACGTAACTGGTTTTAGTGTTTATTCTACTATATTCTACGTATGAACTATCTCCAAAAATTGTACAATTTTACACCAAGATTTTCAAAACTCTCATGTCTCAGAAGTGTAAAAATTATAAATGAAATCTCATTAGTTTTATAAACCACTGAAATATCTGAAAGACTTGTGAAGTCTATTTACAACAATATGGAATTATTTTCCATCTAATATTCATCAGAATGACCATAGTGAACATTGGATTTAAAATAGTAAAACAATGGCACTTTGAAAGAACCTCGAAAATTGTAAATGATATGCAAAACTATATAAACATTTCAACCATTCTGAGACATTTGCTTAACAAAAAGAATATTTAATTGTTCAATTTAATCAATTAATACATTAGGAGCGTGCATTAAAATGTAGTCGAAAAATATGGTTCAACCTCTACTTGTACAGCATGTTTTTAAAATGTACATGAACGCAGAGAGTCGGTGAGAAAAGGACAAACATTCAAATAAAGATATTGATCAATAAATTAAATAAAGATACTTGTTTTTGAGATTTGATTAATAATTTTCTTCATCAAAGAGATTGTTCGACCCTTCATGTCTTAATTTGCGAAAATCGACTAAACCAGTTTGTCCGGGAGGTGGGGTAGAGTCACCCTCGTCAAGAGGCAAAGGGATTAAAAAAGTGACCGCGGGACCCAATCCAGCTATACCCTTTTGGGAAGGGCGGCAAGAGGATTAGGATACCTTGACCCAATCCAACGACTCCGATACCAGCAATCGTCCGCCCCTTCCTTAAGAGGATTACCTGCCGACGCCACAGTGCCTCAATCGTTAAAGTTTTCTTATCGCGCAACCCTCACGCCTTATCTTTAGCTCATATTAATAGTCATTCCCTTGTGAGTCATCATGACGAAATTATTAACATCTTCCCGGAACTAAATCCGCATGTCCTGATGATTAGTGAATCGTAACTTAAACCCTCTGTCCCATCTCAATTTGTTGCTCTTCCTAACTACAAACTAATCAGGTATTTAAATCCCCAGATGATTTAAATAGTTACTTTATTGACATTGCACCTCGAATTACTCCTAAACTCAAGGATAAAAACTTAAAATCTCTAAAAGGTTGTGAAAACAATTTTTTGGGTGATAAATTTTACTTCCAAAATGTGGATTCTGTTGAAATTTTCAAAGTTATTCGCAACCTTAAATCGAATGCCTATGGCGCAGATGATATAAATGCTCGTCAGCTGAAACTTGTATTAGAATCAGCTCTTCCCACTATCACACACATAATTAATTACTCGCTGATTACAGCAACGTTCCCGCAAGCTTGAAAACTAGCACGCGTCCAATCTCTTCCCAAATCTGAAAATGCTTCTTCCCTTAGTGATTTTCGACCGATAAATATTCTATTGGTTCTTTCTAAAGTACTCGAAAAAATAGTCAATAAGCAAATCTGAGTTTTTATCAAAGAATGAATTCCTCAACAATTTTCAGTCAGGTTTCCGCCAGGGCTGCAGCACTCAAACAGCACTTCTCAAAGTAACTGAAGACATAAGAAAAGCATTAGATGATAGAAACGTAACAATTCTAACGTTATTGGACTTCAGCAAAGCCTTTGACTCGGCTGACCCCGATATTTTGTTAGCTAAATGTAGAAATATTGGCCTTTTTGAACATACACTTACATGGATTTCTAGCTATTTATCAGAAAGGAAACAAGTTGTAAAAATTGGAATTAATATTTCCAATTCAAAACGTATTTTCCGTGGAGTTCCCCAAGGTTCTATACTTGGTTCACTATTCTTTATAATTTACGCAAATGATTGTTCTAACGTGCTTTCTTCCTGCTCGCATCACATGTACGCGGATGATCTACAGATTTATGTTTCAAGATGTGAGGGAAATTGATAATCTCGTAAATAAGACTAACAATATCCTTAATTTTCTAGTAAATTGGTCAGAGTGTAATGGACTAAGTTTAAATCCATCAAAATCACAAAATATAATCATTGGATCCGTTCATTCCCTAAAATATATTAACAAATGCAACCTCACTTCAATAAAAATCCGAGATGAACAAGTTCCTTGGTGTTCTCACGTAAGAAATCTTGGTGTTACTTTCACTTCTTCATTTTAGTGGGATAAACACGTAACTAACGTAAGTAAGAAAATATGCGCTTCTCTTCATGTCCTTAAACTTATTCATAAACTTCTTCCAACTTCAACCAAAAAATTATAATATTCTCACACATATACCCTCATTTTGACTACTGTGACGTTCTTATGACGGGTATGAGTATTAGTCTCGCAAACAAACTTCAGCTCATTCAGAATTCTTGTATTCGATACATTTACAACTTAAGAAAATTTGACCACATTTCGGGTTTCTATCACTCAAATAAGATTTTACCATTACACAGTCTTGTATTGCTTTACCAACTACTATGTACGAACAGTCCTTCATACTTATTTGAGCGTTTTAAATTTTTAAACTCTTTACATCTTCAGGAGTCAAAACTTCTTTCTATACCCAAACGTAAGCAAAGCTTTTACAGTAACTCTTTTACCGTAGGAGTAGCTAAGGTGTGGAATTTTCTCCCCATTACTATCAGGAATAGTTCAACTCTCTCTTTTAAGAAACAGGTTCTTACCATATGTCTCTCGGAATCTCTCTAAAAGTAGCTGGCTTGTCCAGGCAAAGATTAAGATAGAAATTCAATAAAACTCTCGCGATAAAATAGGTTTAATGTATTTTTTAACCATAGAAAGTATTGGTCTTTTGTTATGTAGTATACATTATTTTGAATGTGCCATTAATAATAAATTTATCTTATTATTTAACCATAATGTGATTTAAAAATTATTAAATAAGTATTAAACAATATAATTTATTTGGTTAGTCCTAATATTAAATTGCAATTTAATATAAATATAAAAGTTATATTTGTTACAATTACTACTGTACCATAATAAATTTAGATATGTTTAATGTTATTATGAAAATTTATGAAAATAATATTTGATAATTTATTAAAATAATATTTGATAATTTATGATAAACATATAACGAAGATTTAAAGTCATAAATTTGTAAGTATTTATCGTGGAATTTTAAGTGTAATGTTCTTTGCGATAAATTGAAATATTATATTGTAAACGACGTATTTTGCATTTTATTTAATTATTATGTATCACACACTTTGTAGTATATTATCTAATATTTGTTCGGCCTTCAGCCGTCATCCTAATTGAGTTTTTTTCTGGGTTTTCCTCAATTGCTTAAGGTTAATGCTGGGATGATCCCTAGTTTGATACCCCAAAATAGAGTAATTTTATAGTCCCCCCTTGTCGTGGTATAATTTATGTATATGTTTATGAATATATTAATGTATGTGTTGTTTTTATGTATGTATTGTTATTTATGTTTTATTATCATGTATTATTTTTTGGCGGTGGTAAGGCGGAAGAGCAGGCTGATGGCTTGAGCCTAACCACGAAATAAAAGTTTATTTTTATAATTACTATTATTCATTAATAATAAAAATAATTAATAATAATAATAATTCAAAATCACTCATGAGTTGAAGTATTTTTTATAACTTACTGACGAATAAATTCATCTTTAAAACTGCGTTGAAGACGAGACGAAGAAAACAGACGGTCGTACATTTCGTTTCGGAAATGAGGAGGTGGATCACCATTATCAGCCATGGGTGCCTGAACCCCTAAGTCGGGCCCTGCATAAAATAATTTTAAATATTCTTCATTCCGATTTCCACATACATCCTACAATATATGAAATAAAAACAAATAGTTTGATATTTGTGTTAATAAAATTCATTTTTTCTGGAGTATTTTTCGATTTACATTTTTTTTCGAAACTTTTTCTCGTTTTTATCATAGCTTTCGTGATTTATGCTTTTATATGATTATTTTCAAACGCTTCCTTCCACTTGGTCATTTTTCGTTCTCTGCGATGCACAAGTCCGTTTGGAATCTTATATTTATACAGTGGCGGCGATTAGGGGGTCAAGCGCCCCCTTTTTTAACAAAAAAATGTCATTTTAACTTTCCAAACTGGGAATTATAAAAAACATTTATACTATTCTTCATGTGGTATCACCTTATGGTCATTCCTTTGATTTATTTCATTATTTAAAATATACTTAATAGAAGATGCAGAAAATGCCAAGCGATTGGTATTGCGCTGCAGTCAGTGGCGGAGAGTCGCACAGAAGCGTGTAGTAAATGCCATGAGTACTCGTACATGGCTGGATTTCCATAGCTGGCCAATCAATTGAATCTGAGAATCGACGCTGTCACCCGACGATTCTTTCTTCTGAGGTCCATTTCGGGCATCCAGTTTTTGTCACAACAACATTTCGAATCGTTTTACACTTGAAGACGTAATTTTAGAGTATGTTCAGTACTATCCCTTTATTTATGTAGTAATGAAATTGTTGTAACTGTAGTTAGCTATTGTTGTAAAATCTGGGATAAGCATTGAATTTTCACTAATGATAGTGTGTTTCAATAGGAAGTTTAGGTGTCTTGTTTAAATAAGCCGACCTATCACCAGGGTTCATTCCTAGCTATTTTGCCGCCCCAAGTAATTCTAAATTTTTCCGCTTTCCCAGTGGTGACGCAACGTACAACCCCGCAGACCTTCGGACGTGGGGTCCCGGGAGTCGGGAGGGCCCGAAAGGTCTGAAAGTTTGGTAGGTATCACTTTTTGTTATTCCGGTAAAGAGCCCAAATTTCCGGTAAAGAGCCGAGAACAATTTTTCATTACATTAAATTTTGAATATGTGACATGAAGTGAAACACTCTGCAGTCGATCTCAGTTTGGCAAAACACATTTGAAATGTATGAGTTGAAAATTTTATTTAAAATTTATTTTAATGAAACATTTACTTACTGTATCTTAAATCCATATCTGCTAAATATACATCTTAAATCTCATAATTTTATTTTATGTAGACAAATTTGCATTTTGAGTATAGGGGTTTCTTTTGGCAAAACAGACTAAATACTAATAATAAATGTTCCTTTATTTTAAAGTTACTTACTCTCAATACGTTTTTGCCCCCTCCCCATGTAATTTCCCATCGCTGCCACTGTATTTATAATATGCGAGTTCGCAATTAAATACAAAGTTTCTGTTTGTTTTTAGCATTGGAAAAAAATATTTTACATAAAAATAGGTCTATATAAACTATTTAAAAAGTATTCTTCAAACTAGAGCAAAAATGTTAGCATAATTTGTATAATACTAATAAATATTCTGTAGCCCCAACCTGACCCAGGTTTTCCTCCACTTTTCTTCGGATAGAGGTGGATTTTTTTATGCAAGTTCTCTACGCTCTTTCCTAGGGGTGGCATCTATTGAAGTAATAAATCGCGAATTTACAGTTTATTTTAATAGTTATGATTGATAAGCAATATTTTTCAAATAATCCATAGTTTATAATAACGCACTTGTGATTTTTTTTTGTGGGGTTTTAGGGCTCGTCAACATCAAAGGTCATTAGAGCCCTTAAAACTTGTACAGGTAGGGAAAATGCAGTTACGCACTAGGACTCTCCCCGCGTGTGGGACTCGCCGAATGACTCAGCCATACCCACTAAAAACCCTCCTGAATTACAACTCAAAACTCAAATCCCATTATATCTCACGACTTTACTAAATAACATTTAAAAAAAAAAGAAGAAGAAGAAGAGGAAAGAGGAAAATGAACGATACCCTAGCCCTCGCAACCTAGTAGCGTCGGGATCGAAAAGAACAAGAGGTGACCAAGGGAGGTCAGAAAAGAGAAAGGAAGGAGCATGGCACAAGCAAGTGGAAGTAATGCCAGACTCAGCTCGGGGCCCCGTGTTCGCCAAACAGGTACTTACTAGATGTAAGCCCCCTGGGGGGACTTGTGAAATAAATTTTTGTGTTTTACTAAATACAAATTTGTTGGTGTGACACCCGTTGGTTGCCGTATACTGTGACATCCACCGTTGCCACTTAAATATTACTATGACGTAGTCGCTAGTGCACCTACCACGTCACTAGTAAAGGATTCGTTGTTCTCGCTGCCACCAATCCAGTTTCCCGGATAAGTAAACACAGAGTGAATAATTTAATACATTTAATAAAATTAATCTACCTCTGTATCTACAATTTTAACATTTACAAATTATACAAATAGTAAATAAAAGTGACTCGCAACTACCTGCGAGGTACAGTTCTCCAGATCACATCTCAGTGATCTGTGGACTCAACTCTGAACATATCAGACGTCTCAGCCCCGTCTCTTCCAACACCTGTCTTTTATTGTCTTCATTCTGTCACGTGACTTGAGCAACTCCCTTTCTCCGGGAATCCTGCTGTCGTCATCTGCTGGCCCACCCTCCGACCAACCGCAGGGGGTGGTAAGCCCACTGCCCTTCACTAGGCAGCGTACTTTCCCCTGGTGAAAAGCGTTCCT
This sequence comes from Laupala kohalensis, assembly GCA_002313205.1. Classification (NCBI taxonomy): domain Eukaryota; kingdom Metazoa; phylum Arthropoda; class Insecta; order Orthoptera; family Trigonidiidae; genus Laupala; species Laupala kohalensis. The sequence goes on along the minus strand of NNCF01128649.1, from coordinate 365,546 downwards.
TTCCGCCTCCATTCATGGGTCCCATTCCGACAAATATCTTGGCCTTTCTCTTCTTGAAAATAATCGGCTTAGCTAATGGATTCTTTAAACGGAATTTCCCTTATGCCGCCAATGCTCATTTGACGCATTTATTAATATTTCTGAGAACACTGAATAACGGCTCTGACCAGAAGGGTTAGTTTTCCAGGAAGTAATTTGAATGCGTGTTTCGCCGACGTCACATTGGTATTCTGTTAATATTATAACACGTACCGAACTATTTTTTTTAGTCTTATCTTAGGAGTGTGGTGAAATATAAAATCCGTCTCTGAATAAATAAACTCCATAAATAAATACACTTTTTCGTCAAAAAAGCAGCAACAAACCACGTACAACCACGTGGGGGATAATAAAGTTACTTTCGGAGAGTAAATTAGTTTATTGTCCTCCTACATATATAAAAATCTTATTGAGTAGCCGAAAATTCTCTTTTCGATTATCTGGCGGCCAAAGGTCAGTCTCTTTTTAAAATGGCCAGATAATAATAATAGTATATATTAATTCAGCCAGATAATAAATAAGTAGTCCAATTTATGAATCTGCGGCGAAGACCAGGCTCTTTATAAGGAGAGTGAAAATCTTTAGCCATTTAATAGAATACATGTTTCATTCATTATTGCCCGGCTCTTTAAAAAAACACCTAGGCTGATTTTACTATCGGGCTGTGACACGTATAAAGCGACACTAATAATACTGCGAGCATTTTACACCTTATTTTACTAGCGCATTTCGAGAAATTTAATTGAGGTTTAAAAACTGAGGACACAAAATAAATGGAACTTTTATTCTACGGTTTTTGAATAATTGAAAATCCACCATTATAGCGGCCATGCGGTTCCTCAGTGAAGCCAAACCACCCAGTAGTGGCGATCGGGTAGTTTCGTGACTCCAGATTCCGCTGTTACGATGAGGGGAAGTAAGTGTGGGACCGGGGGGCGGGAGGCTTCGGGCGCAAACCCGTGCACGTGTGACACTCGCAGTGGTTGGCGCCTTACGCAACGCGAGGAGGGATCTCCGTGACCCCCTCGAGCGACGTTTCTTGTTGCTTACTCTGCGGACCACACCTCTCCCAGGCTGCATACGAAACCAGCGCCTCTCAAACTCTTTCTACTCTCGATCTCCTTTCAACTTATTGAGTTCTAAATATGCATTCAATGATATGCAAATAGTTTAATTCCAAGAGAAAACATTGATAACCTTGAAGTGACTTTGTTACACGACGTTGGATGCGGTGAACAATTCTAATGAAGAAATTTTGAGTTAGTTATTTAAGTATATCTTTCGTGTGAATTTCTATATCCAGAATGTAAACCATGAACTTACGATCACTCTTAACCAACAGGGAACCGAGTTTCGGTCATCATGTGTACAAACATTTCAACAGGTTGCGATGGCATCGGAAGAATTAATGATCGGAAGTATTAGTCATATTATTTCATGTGTACATACCTCGTGTTTGGGGAAACAGAATTCATAATTTCTCAACGACGACTTTGTGCTGTACTTCGAATTTTAATTGAATTATTAATTTATTATTGAAAACAGTCATAGTGAAAATACGTAGTAATAAAAAAAATAGGCGTAACGCCAACAGTATTATGGAAAATATCTTGTGAACCTCTTGGAAGAATTCGTGAACTCCCAAGGTGGTTCGCGATCCCGTTTAGGATCCCTTTTTCTAAACCATCTTTTAGTCAGTTATCTTTCCCATCCTGTATGCCTTTGAAGTATTCACACCAATATTATCCTTCTGTATCAAATCTCACATCGAATTGCAACTTGAATCATCATTTTATTTCGATATAATCTAAGATTTGACAAAATTTGAGAGGCTACCAATTGTCTTCTCTAAACGTCTCATGTCCTTAATCTCATGCCAGTTTTTTCCTGAGTCAGCTAACTTCCCTCTCGGACCATTTTACCTCATTTGTTTCGTATTTCGTCCGCTTTTGGGCGTTAAAATAAATAAATTTATTGTCAAAAAACAGTACAAACTGCGTATGACCACGTGGAGGGAAAAAAAACTAATTTACTCTCCGGAAGCAAGCAAGGGACCATCCCATCAATTCCGATCAAGGGCCCTAAGGCAGAGGCGGATTCAAAAAATTCACCAGAAATTCCTAGATAAGATAAAAAGTTAGCTGCGTTATCATAGCGATTACTTAATTCCATAATTTCTATCCACTCTCAATGCCTTTTACTTTCAGACAAAGTTTCATCACATTAGAACTACTGCATTATGGAGGTACTCTTGTTTGCAAAATGATTGACTTTAATTTACATCGCAATGACGCTCTCGTTGAAAGCTTTTAATATTATGGCGTATAGCTAAGTCCTGTGCACACGAACGTAAGGCAAATAGCAGAGGATTTTGCACGGTTACGCAAGCAGCACGTTGCAGACCATCGACCGGGACACGAGGCAGGAAAACGGAGAGTACACGTGAAAGAACGTGTCCTGTCAATCGCCCCCAGTACGTTCCTGTCTGGACGTCCGGGGGGCATGGACCCCGGAAAGCTTAACAACCTTTCTCACTCCCCTCCACGACCCATCCAGCTACTCGGCCGACTTGGTTCGTTCATGGGTCACCTATTGCCTACAAAACCATGAAACAGAAGCTTTTTACGTTTGCATTTAATCCATTCTAGCTTAGAAAATTTCCAAATATGATACAATTCATACATTTTTACACCTTTGAAGGGATCCTACAAAAATTGATTTCTTTTATTGCTTTGCTGATAAAAACAATTTCCAAACATAAAAATATATTGTGTAAATTTATTTAAAGTAGTAAAACCTAATTTTAAAAACACTCTTTAATTATGATATGAAATAATTGAGTTGTATAAGACGATTATTTTATAAAACTGAATGATCTAATCATCAAATTTTCCAAGATATTAACATTGATGACCCCAGAGTAAAGTAGAATTTATCCTCCAATTATTGTTATTATCATTCAAGTATGTATGTTTTATGTTGTATGAATGTTTTATTATTTTATATTATTGTGTGTGTGTTTGTTGTATGTATTGTACGTGTGTAAATATTGATGTAGTCATTATTAATGGTCGTCAGGCGGAAGAGCAGACCTGATGACTTGAGCCTCGTCGCGCAATAAAGACGTATTATTATTATTATTATTATTATTATTAACATTCGGTTCATAGTAGTTTATTGTGCGTAGAAATTGTAGAAGAGAAGATAAATATTAATTAAAGATTTGTTTACTTCTTGTGATACAGATGATCGAGATAGAAAGGATAATTTCTTCAGTAATCTACTATTGAAGAATTCCTATTTCCGAGGGAACAGTATTAACTTTGATTGTCCCAAGTGATAACTATTGACAAATCTAAGGGACAAACTTTAAATGATGTTGGAAAAGACCTTCAGACCAAAATTATTCGTTCGTGGAATAATGTATGGACAGTTACCGCGAAACAGAACTTAAAAATCAAAATATGCCCTAATTCCCTTCAAGGGAAATGCTCAGATGAAAGTTGTTGAACTGAAAATGTAGTTTATCTTTAAGTCCTTGTCAATTAAAAATATAGTTCTTAAAATGTGTTCAATTATTTTCCCAAACATTTTGATTTACATTGTGCACATCGGATCAATCTCGTTTAAAAAGTACTGTTAAAATACGACAAATTTCTTTAAAAAACATTTTAGAAATTTTCAAGTTTAAATTCCAGAAATTGCTTTTTTTTTGTAACTGGTATTTTTCCGAAATTTCCGGACGTAACACCTCCAATAATTTATATATTTTGTAGCTTAAAATTTGCTCTTAAAGTTTTGTAGGCAGTAATATTGGTCTAAACCCAGTAGTATTTTCTCATATAATTTATTGTACTAAAAAGTATGACTCAATTACGAGGGTAAAACGAGATTTCCAAATTTTATTTTTTCTTCTTTCAGTACTAATAAGAAATAAACCGGGAAAATTGAAATCCAGCTGTCTATTTAGTGTGCTCAGTGTCTATTTAGATATTTGAGCAAATAATCTCAGCTTTCAAATGGTGTTCATGGAACATCGGTTGGCGAGGCTGAGACGAGAGCGCAAAAACTCATCGTCCGCGGGCGGTCACACCCCTGGCCACAAGGACTCAAATATGAGAGTCAATCAATTTTGACTCATTTATTATTTATTTTTTCTTTATATCGGTATATATAATTCTGTTTCCTCTTTTAAATTTGGTTATTATCTCCTCACATAATTTCTTTGCGTATTTACATAAGTATGGCCACTGATTCAGAGAGATATTATACAAGATATTTACACGATCACTTAAAAATTAGTTCTAAAAATGAGTAATTTTAGGACCGTCAATAAAATTCAGATTACTCTTCACCGTCACTGTTCATCACAGTTTAAAATGGCAACTTTCAAACACTATTTTCCTATTCATTCTACGCATTGGATTGAGCATACGAACGCATTCCGTCGGTCGGTCAGAGCCGCAAAATCAAAAGAATTATGAAACGGATTCTAAAAACGAAATTACTTGCGAATAATTAGTTTTTGTATTTATATACTATACACGCTTGCGCTCGACCCGTGGCGTAGTGTGTAATGCGCTCGCCTTCTACCTCTGGGGACGCCGGTTCAAACCCGGTCCGATCCAAGTAGGATCCGAGGTGGTGGACGGAGCGGAGTTCGCGGCAGGTTTTCTCGGGGTTCTCCCGTTTCCCCTGCCTATCATTCCACCACAACATTCACTCATAATCATTCACACCCATTTCATTTCACAATCACCGCTTCAGGGGAGGCGCGTCAGGAAGGGCATCCGGCGCCATGAGTATTCCCCAGCTACAATTAACCAAGCATCATATCCATCCCCATTAGCCGACCCCACATGAATTGGGAATAATAAGGCTAGGAGGAACACGCTTGCGCTCGGGGGGGGGGGGATAAACCCCAGACTCCCCCTCCCCTTTGAGGGCTGCGCCCGTACCAAGCCATTTGAAGCAAAAATTCTTATTGCTAGATGAAAATGATTCACCGCGTAACCATCGTACGCGGAGTTCATCGGTGACACTTAATCTAAAAGCAGAAAATAGTTTTTTACTGCATCTTATAATTCATTGCAATAAACAAACAGAAAAATTCCTGATTTATTGTGATTTTACTATCATGAATAATTTTCAAATAAAAATATGTATTCATCTGTTTCTCGTTACCATTCTTAACTATTTTTCTCTGAGTTCTTGGTATATTAATACCAACGTCACCAATGTCTACGTTAATGAAATAAATTATGTCTAGAACTTGTGTTTTGTCTGTGCGCTAGGCAACATTAATTTAATTATTACCAATTAATGAAACAACTTTTTCACTTTCTTGCATTAATTGAAAGCACGTTAATTTGTCGAGGTTGGAATTCAATATCCATTGAAAAAATATCGATGTGAAATTTCGAGTCACGTGTTACATTCATTCCATGCTGATTGGTAGTTAAATACTAAAGCAACTTAAACACATGTACAAAATTAAACTATGGATCGATACAAATTCTCAATAAATACTCAACATTATTATAATGGATATTGATAGTTTATTCTTTGAGCGGTAATGCGCCAGGTCAACTGCATTCAAGGAGTTGCAGAGGCTTGAAGAAACTGATGGAGAATGTACTATTGAAGAAATTACGAGTGGAGAAAGAAAGATAGTGGTTAAGAAGCGAAAGAAGAAAACGACTCCCGGATTTGGCAACATTACACATGAAATGACAATTATAGCTCTGGGAGTGAGATGCACAATCCTCAGAGATTTATATAATAAATGCATCAGGCAGGTGTATTTTCCGAAGGCGTGGAAAATAAGTAAGCTGAAACTATTCCTAAATGGAACAAATAGAGATCCATCAAAACCAAGGTCATATCGACCAAATTCCCTCTTGCCAGCATTTGGAAATATTCGCTAAAATAATTTCTGATAGAATACCTGGGTATTTGGAGGCACATGGTGAGATGAACGCTGGACAATATCGTTTCTGTCGAGGGAACGGCACAAAAAATGCACTAGAATACTTAAGGAAAGCAATAACAACTCGAGATGAAAAATATTGTTAATGCATTTTCCTTCATATTCAAGGTGCATTTGACAATGCAGGATGGAGAGTGATAGTGGATACTATAAGAAAGGAAAGGGTACCAGAATACCTAGTACAAATAGTTCACTCGTAGTTCGAGGACAGAACTATTCTATTCGAAATAGGAGGGAAGAGAGTATTTCGGGAAATGAGTATAGGATGTCCACAAGGATCATCTATTGGTCCATTGTATTGGAATATTGTCATGGACAATGTGTTATGAGATCTAGAAAAGAATGGAATTGTTGGAATGGCATATGCAGGTGATCTAACATTGATAGTGACAGGAAATAGTAGGATGAGAATAGAAAAAGGTCCGAATGCAATAGACAGATGCAATGAGCCGTGCGGTAAATTGAATTTAATGTTACCTGAGGACAAAACACGCATAATTTGGTTTGGCAATGTGCGGAGTAATCGGAGAAATCCTATATTTAAACTAATGGGAAAGAAAATACGTATTGTGCGTAAACAAAGATATTTAGGTGTGTTAATGGACGAACACTTTGGATTTGAAGACTTATATGAGGCAAAATGTACTAAAGATATTTCCGTATGCAAAGAATTGGGTTATTGAAATATAATATAGACAGAGATTTAAAAATCGTCCATACTGGAACAGTAAAACCAAAAATAACATATGAGTGTGAAATATAGGGACACAAAGTGGTAAATGTCCACTTTGAACATAAATTAAGCAGTATAGAAAGGATGTACTTAATAAATGATGTTATAAGACTGTGTCATATGAAGCCATGAACGTCATAGCTGGAATTATGCCTATAGATTTACAAGTACAAAAGTTCAAATATAGATATATTTTAAAGAAAGATGGAAAGATAATTGTTAATGGCAAAGAAATAGGAGGAGAAATGAAGAAAGCAAGAAGTGAATTAACCATACAGTTGATTGAGGTATGGCAGACAAGATGGAAGAATAGCTCAAAAGAGAGGATAGTACATGAATATATTGATACAGTTGCGTTTGCAAGATGAAATAAATGGTTTAAACCATCTAGGATACTAATAGGACGTGGGAAGCTGAGCTGCTGGCTGGATGGCTGGGGTTCAAACCCCGGTGAGGTGGGGATTTTCATCACACCTCAACATCCAGACTGACTCCCAGGTCTACTCATCCTGCTATAAAATGAGTACCAGGATCTATCCTAGGCTCAAACCGGTCGGAGAGAGATGCTGACCACATCTCCTCCTTCTAATACCGAGGTCAAATAACGAACCCCATAGACCTTCGGGACCTGTTGTGGGATAGTTTGACTTTGACTAGGTAGATAGGAATGATACGCGATGCGTAGCAAGTAAATGACGTTAGTGTAAAGGATCTCGTAATTTAACCTTGAAGACGAGGCGGTCTGATAGTCAAGACCAAAAGAAATGTAAATAAATAAATGTCGTAAGTGTGATGGCGGGGTGGGGTGGGGGGGCGTGAAGCGCTTTTCCAGCACGTCGGTGAATGTCTTGAACTTTGACAGCGCTCGGGGGTGCGGTCTCTGCCTTGAGGGTCGTACGTCTCTCGGGGCGGATAGTTGTCCGGTATAGAGCGGGCCGTGACGGTGGGCATGTAGTTTCTCAGACGCGTCTGAGCCCGTGTTACCGGACTTCCTCTAACTTTTCGTATGGTGGATTTTTAATTTGTGCGAGCAGCGTTAATGAAGTTGAAGCGGTCGAGAGGGGCGCGAGTGCGCGGTATACGCGGAGAAGACGACGTCTTTTGCGAATGAGAAAAAGAATTTCCTCGGGAAGTTTATCGTACGCCGGGGGAAGGGAGTAACTAGTGGAGCCGACGCGCTTCGCAACGGGCGGGCGCGAAGCACGCAGCAGCTGGCACGGAGTCAGCACTTCTCAAAATATGCTCTAAAGGTGCGGGGAGTCACGAGGTGAACTCCTCTGCGTCCCAACGAGAAGAGATTTTGATGTATGGTTTATCAACATTAACCAAAATGTACGTGCGCCAACTCCCCTCACTTTTTGGAAGAGAATTTGAAGATAATTCAGGATATTTTTGTTAATGTAAAGTGGGTATAACAGTTTCTCAGATTGGAAACCCTCAACTGCGTCCCAACTCCAACTGGCATAAGTCTTCGAGAAGTCAGATACTGTCGTAGAGTAGTTTTCCGTAGTGGGTAGTGACCAAATGTTTAAAACATATCATCAGTGGCGTAACTTTTACCGTGCAGTACCCTATGCAAAGCACCTTAAATCTTCAAGGGGAAATTTCGTGTAAGTTTGTGTGTGTGTGTGGGGGGGGGGAGACGTTCTGAGCATTTTGTTCCTCGAGTTCCGATAAAGTTACTAAAAATAAACATTTTCCTTTGTAGTATTTTGAACATTCCAAACCAATAACGGACTATGTCCAAAAATTCAGGAAAAACTTATAAATAATCAAATAGCCACAACTAGAGAAGGTTGAAATCACAAGAAACTGAGTTTACTGATCTTCAAGGTCGGTCCAAGAACTTTATTAGGTAGATGCGTGAAATATTTAAATCTCTCGTTTTAAGGACAATTATATCAATAATTATTGACCCGAATAATAAAGAAAATGCATGAATTGACGGAGACACAGTGCTCCAAGTGGTAAGATAGGCGGAGGTTGCTCCAGTATAGATGTCTGGCATTGGAGAATGTAGGGGTTTAGTGTGTTTCTACATGCATGAGCCCTGAGGAAGGAAATAAATTTTCCAAAACAGGCAAATATATAAATCTTTTCAATATCTGACCTTACCTTAACAATGGTGTCGCTGAGAAATCTCACAAGCCAGAAAACCCATAGCGAAGAAACCCCTCAGTCCGGTAGAAGGATTATGTTGACAATTTCGGGTTATCTCTTGCGTCGTGAAGACGAAGTGGCTCGTTGAGGAGGGTCATGAGGTCGGGTGACAATGTTGAGATAGCATATCAAAGTTGAGACAGCACATTTAAAGAGACGGTTCGCAGGCGCAAGGGGAGTGGACCGTGGGTCGAGAGAGTGCACGCTACTTGAGCATCCGTATTTGACCCCCACAGGGGACGCCGGTGTTCTACCTCGTCACCCCCACCTTTTCCACATCTCAGTCGACCCCCATAGGGGACACTGCGATGACTCCTGAATAGTTCCTTAACTATTACAACCACTACTGCCGTGGGTTCAACCCTCGTCTCTGTCTCTCTCTCTCTCTCTGCAGCCTGGAGCCGACGAAGGATGATAACTGCTGGAGACACTCTGACCTGGCCTGTGCTTCGCCGCCCAAGCCGTCATGTGTGAGAAAACATTAAAAGAATTTTTATTTCAGACTGAGTCTCACTGTGTTCACCCCTATCTACCCCTCCTCTCCACTTATATAAAAAAATGTGACGCGAGAGTATGACAGCAACTTAGGTCTGTACAACTCTGACATTGCCCTGAAGAAGGCCACAGCATGATGGCCGAAATGTTGGAAGTTTTATCTACTAAGACGCAGTTTGACCCGGACAAACAAGTTCAAACTGACTCTGACCGCGGAAGCCTACGTTTATAATTATTAACATAATTGTGGCCAGCTCGCTTCCCCCTTATGCATACATTATGGGAAAAGTAAAGGTATCCAATGTAGCAAATTTTATATGGCATAGAAACACATTTGTACTTCTCATGTAACAAAGTTATTACAAATGTTGGGGTAACTTCCCATCGTAATCTAATGTCAGCGACAAACAAAAATGTTATACAATTTTGTACATCAAAAAACAAATTTTACATCACTTGTAAAGAAAATTATCATCAAATCACTTATAGAAGCAGGGATAGCAGAGCTAGAAAAGAAGCAAATCACAGAAAGAATAGTGATAAAATCAGAGTTAAGGATTGGTTTCTTTACAGAGATAAAACTTTTTATGCTGATAAAATCAATAGTTATGAATTTTTACATAATACATTTTCAAGAACCTAACACCCAAAAGGTCATAAGGTTGAGAAGGAAAAGAAGAAGGTGTTCACTATAACCATTTGAAATTATTTAAATCGTACATGTTTACTATTCTGTATTGTTTTATTTGCAGTTTTATTATACTATTTTGTCAAACTATATTAGCGATTAAATGTTAAAGAACATGAATTGTTTTCTTAAATAGTAACTTTAATACTAGATCTTTTTAAAATTACCTTCATTCGATGAATAACAATGCGTTACACATTTGATAATTGAAAAAAAACAAAAAAACTTATAATTGTATTAAAATTTTTGTATCTTAACTAATACAAATTAAAATAGAAGATAAATTTAAACTCTAACTAAAGAACTCTACGTAATTCTTCTCTTTTCCTACTACTGCAATAGATATTTTCTCACAAAAATTACATAAATAAAATAAATAAATTTTACTGTCAGAAAGCAATTACAAACTGTGTAGGACCATGTGCATGGCAATAAACTAATTTACTCTCTGGAAACAAGCAAGAGATCATCCTGTCAATTCCAATCAAGAGCTCAAGAAGAGGATTTAATATTTTTAAAGAAAGTTATTTATCAAATACATGTTGTTAGCTATTTGTTATTCCCAACATAAATTGTAGCAATGAAGAAAAGTAAAAGTTTGAGATAAATAACAATAAAAAGATTGATGACATTTCTGCTTATACATAAATCTGCCTCTGTTCACAGGAAAGCTGGAGCAGGGGGGGGGGGATGGGAACAGGATAGGTAGATGCAGAGCAGATAATTAATCTATAATTATCTGCTCCACATCCAATTGCAGCATTTTACCCCAAGATAGCGAGTTGGTACCCATGCTGTACATATTTTATACAACAAATCAAACAACTGATTATGGTATTCTATCAGCAATATTCACTGATACTTGCCCATCATACACACTGTACAACGACTTCCAAACTGCTTGAAGTTAATCTAATAGAGTTAAACAAATATTTCAGAAAATAGCATACCAAAATTAAAGGAACAAGGCCCATACAAGTAACTTTCTCTCTTTGATATGATACCTGTCCACGAATCAAACTCAGGGACAAAATAATACCTCAAAATGATACTGTCAAGTATCTTGGAATGGCCCTGGACAGAAAATTAACCTGCAAAACTCACATGAGAAATAAAAAGAAGACATTAGACTTGAAAGGACTTAGCACTTACTGGCTCATAGGAAGTACTTTCAAACTATCTTAGAAAGCAAAGTAATTACACAAAAAAACATTATAAAACCTATCTTGACATCTGACTATCAAAGAAGGGTTGAAATCCTGTGGCCAGAGATATCATGACGAACTAGAAAAAACATACAAACTTCCTTTCTATCAACCTTCTTGACAATAATCAGGCATTACGTTGTCTTTAGAGAATCCAATGCATATAGCAAACTGCAAATAAAGAGTATAAAAGAAAAAGAAATCCGCTGAGATTATTATTCTTGCAGTTACATATTATTAAAATAAAGAAAGGGTTGATCCTTTTTTAATGCTATAAAAACAGTTATAAAATAATAAAGATTGATTTCACTAATAGCAAAATTGGAACATAAGACATTCTTCCTATGAATTATTGAGTTAACTGAATAATAATAAATTTATTGTCAAAAATCAGTACAGACTGCGTATGACCACGTGGAGGACAATAAACTAATTTACTCTCCGGAAGCAAGCAAGGGACCATTCAACTAGAGAACACATACTAATATCATCAATGAAAGATTATTTGAACACAAAATAAATACACTCACTAAATGTGTTTTAAAGATTTCTTAATATATCCTCATTAAAACAATACATCAACTGAAATAAACAAATTGATTAGATGTGATAAGTCATATCCAATGCTATTACTTAAGGAATATAGGTGATTATACATCTCATAGCACTAAAATACAATTTTTTTTATACCTTTTATTCATAAAACAAATTCAACGAAATCTTTGATATTAGATTTTTATGACTCAAGCAATTAATATCTCTGATAAATATTACACCGGGTTACATATATTAAACTAATGATAAAATTAACTATCAGTATTAGGGTAATGTACTGAATGTTTTTTTTAGTCCATAGACCAACTAATTGTTTCTAGTTCAAATATTAGTGGTGGAATTTTTCTGAGATGTTGAAATCACTCAATAATATGCCCATTTTGTAATCATATTCAGATTTGTCCTTAATGGTACTAAACTGCACTGTCTTTCATTTCTGACATCATTACTTCTATACGTGCAAGGTTCTACAGGCAAATTATGAGCTAAATACAGTAACCTGTGTTAAGCTAATATTTAGGTCCCAATCCATGTAATTAAACAATGTCACAAGGAAATTCTACAGTAGAGAGACTCACAAAATTTATTGTTATCATTTTCTCGTAAATAATAATTACTAATCATCCTATTAAACTTATTCATTTGTCTCTATTTTGCTATATTTAAATTGAATTTGTAAAACATTCTCAGATGATACACAATTTGGGAAAAATGATCATTCTTATAACACAGTACAACCTCCTGATTACAGTATAAATTGCTATTAATTTCCAAATTAAGAATATCTTTCTTGAACTTGTTCATAACCCTCTCAATGTCTTTTATAAATTTACTTGAACAAAAATATACCAATTCATTCTTGACACAGGTCTGAATGGAAATTGAATTAGTTTGAGTTGTTTTATCCATTTTATTAATGAAGTTGTGAGTGAAGTTATTAGTAATATTTTCCATGTAATCAGTTTTACTACTGCATTTATATTTTCTAACAGATGTGTACTTCTCCTTCCATAGTGTTCCAAGCTTCTCATTCCCAACTGTTTTATTCCACAGTTTATAATACTAAATTTATTGTCAAAAAAGCAGTACAAACTGAGTATGACCACATGGAGGACAATGAACTAATTTATTCTCCAGAAGCAAGCAAGGGACCATCCCATCAGTTCCAATCAAGGGCCCTAAGGCAGAGGCGGATTCAAAAATTTCAGCAAAAATTCCTAGATAAAATAAAAAGTTAGCTGTGAGTTATAATACTAATAGAATGTCAATATGTTCGTAATTTAACGCAAAAAATTTACGTGTACAAATTATTATCAAACTTTAGATTATTCTGAGTATAGTGTTTAAAAATCATAAGAATTGAAATAACACTAAATTCACAATTTAGTATTAAAATAAACATGCCCCTAGACTAAGCCTAGAGAACCTGTATAAGAAATCCGCCTCTACCTGAAGGAAAACCGGAGCAAAACCCGGGCCAGGATGAAGATAGTGTTCTACCTTAATAAATTGTTGCACGGATAGGCCTCATTTGGGGGAGACACTTGTAACATCACGCAGTATAATGTCAAATTGTCATATGAACTTAAGAAGATATGTTCAAAATTGAACTGTCCCATGAGCTTAGCAACAATCTTACTAAATTATAATATAGCTTGGTCTGTGGTCATAACAGATATTTCATGGAATATAATTGTAATTACATGGAAATGAAAAATATTATTAATGGACATTAACTACTTTAAGTAATTATGATCAAATAATTGAATATTTTCCCACCAGGAAGCAGTAAAAAACTATGTTATGACCTTATGGAGCTCCACAATATAAATTCCACAAGTAAGTAAGGGACCATCCTAGCTATTCTGTGAGAATTACCCAAAGGAAGAAACACCTGGGTCGGGAGGGGACCACAGAGATAATGTACACTGTGTCTAGATTGAATACAGATAAATATATTCAAACAATTAAAATTCAATATGTAAATATAATTTCCTTGATCAAATTTTTAGGTTGTAGATGGTAGATCACTTGTTTCTGTGGCGTTTTAAAATCCTACAACTGAGTCAGGAGACAAAATAGCTTTGTTCATAAAATACTCAGCTCTTGCACAGAGTTTATAAAATTTATCATCTGAAACTTTCACAAAGAAAACGCTCAATCCAAATTCACCTTAGACACCCATGTAAGTATGTGCTTGTAGAAATTTCATTTGGTTGTGTAGTCAGGATAATTGCATTCAAATTTATCAAAACACACTTTGAAAGGAGGGTAGGTCAAAGGGGCACAGATTTGGTTCCTGCTCAAAGCACTGAGTAATTGCTCAAATATTAATTTAATTTAAATTGTCTCTCCAAGTTGAGGCTTATCCCCACAACACTTTGTTAAGCAATAATCCTCTCTCACACTGTACACTGTGGAATTAGACCTAGTTTGTGAGGTGTTAGAAATGTGTATCACTTCATCAGAGCATGCTTTAAGGACTATTCACTGGGCAGCACTGGTGTCCAGAGTTGCTTCAAAATTTTGAAGTTACTGCAGTTCAAATTTGTAGGATATATCATTTTGATTCACTAGGACACAAAGACACTAAAATTTTGAAAGTGGTCTAGAAGCCAAAAGTTTTGGATTTGTTTGAAATGTAAGTAAAACAGTCAAACAAAGTACTGATTTGTTAAATTCAAATACTAAAATGTGATTTTTTAACATACTATGAAGTACATTTGAGAAGTGTTATGTATTTGTTTATATTTAGTGAAAGTATTTCAATTTTTTTAGCATAACATTTGGAAATTATAAATAAACATTTTATTAAAAGAGGATTCACCAACTTAATTTACTTTCAATAAAAAAACTTTAAACCACAGAGAGTTTGGGGAAAAAACTTCTTTATAAAATCACAGTGTTTGAAGAGCTCTCCTCCCAGCTGTTTTCGCTCTTGTTTTTTAACATATTAGTACAGTTGGCCTTAGTTTAAAACATGGGAGCAGGTGAGAGAAAAACTCCCATTTTGCTTAAGTGATTATGTTTTTGGATCAATTGCACATCTCAACCTTGATATTTAATTATGCTTTGTATCATCTCATTTGATATTGCAGATCAAAATGACTTAGTAGTATCCTGGGTGGTGCTTGTGGAGTTGGGAAAGAGATAGGTGAGCACAAGCGCCATGTTTGATCTCAAAAAATGGGTATAGAATATTTTTTTTTTATTAATTGAAAAAGTAAAATTTTTAGTTATTGTGTTAGTAATATTACTACATATTTAATAATCATATCATACCTACAGTAAACTGACATTGATGCACTAATATTTGGAGTATTTAATTCTAATTAAGTGTAAGGGTTTTTGTGTGGTTTTGAACAGATTAACATTCCACTGAGATGAATCTCATATTTGAAACCTCATCTCTGACACAAACATTCAAAAAATAAGACTATGTTTCAGACAACAATAACACCACATTCTGGCAGAAGTTTACTTCATACAAAGTAGCAAAATTCTTTAGATTGGGACTTAGTGATATTCACATATTTTACTGAGTCGGCTAGGCGGAGATATTGGTTAAGCCCCTCCGATGGCACAGGTGGTAACGCTCTTGCTCATCATCCCGGGTTCGATTGCCGGTGGGGTCAGAAAAAGTTTGTAGCTTGTCACATGAATGTTCCAGTTCATATACTTCTGAAAAGTGAACCCTCCTTCTTCTACCTCCTACTGCTCCTAGTATCAATAACTCTAACTGTTCCTACTAACCCCTCCACGTGGGCCAAGTTGTTGGTAAACCCAGATAACCAGCCCTCCTACTAACAATAACCTACCACCCAACTCCTATGTCCTATCGCTCCATGTAGATAAGTTTCAATAGCACACTACATTTCCCATTTACAAATACTACAATAAAAATTTTTAAAAAATTGGTTAACTTCAAAGTTCTGCGAATTTAACCTTTTAGTTCCAATAAACGCAAGAGCTCCAGTGGTGGCGATTAGGGGGACGTGGGGGGGGGGTGCAGCCACCCCCTCACTTTTTTTAAGGAAAGATAAAAAATTCATAGTAACCGTCTAAAACTGGAAATTATAAAAAAAAATTACACCTTCCTTGATGTGTTAATCACCAATTGTCATTCCTTTGATTTATTTCATTATTTAAATCACACGTAGTGGATATATGCAGAAAATGTCATGTTAATGAAAATTGTCCATATTTATTTTGCCCTCCCACTTTTGATTCCCAATCGCCGCTACTGACATGCTCAATAGGTAGGTTTGATGAATTCTCTTTTAAACATGCAAAATCACTACATTAAGGCGGATCTACAATGGACGTAAACGTAACGTAGACATAAGAGATACGCAAGGCGCGGACGTAGAACTCACAGCTGGCAGAGCTCGAGTGTCTACAATGAACTTAGAGACAGCATACGTTCTAAGTTCATTGTAGAACTTGGAACATAAGCCCTTACTATTCACTGGTGACACTTCGTTGGAGGCTAGAAAAAGATTGAAGACAATACTAAAATATCCTCGAGACTCAGGTGCTGACCAGGGAGCTGGGAAATAAGGCAACCATACTTTTATCAGAAAGGAAGTACATATTTATGATGAATATACCCTCCTGCAGGAAAAAGAAAATGTTAAGTTATATAAGAGGGCAAGTCTGACTGCAGTAGACAAAGTTGTCACGCAGGTCTTTGCATAACGCTGCTCAGAGAAACGACGGATTTAAATCAGTAATAAATTGTAATATATTGTAGAATTTCGATGAGAATTATTTACAGTTGTGCCTCAACTGTACGCCTCAACTCCTGAAAATTTACTCGTACATTGTGTACCATATAGAAAGAACATTACGTATAAACAGCGTTGACACATTTAAATCAACATGTAAGATATTTTAAAATAAAATTCGTACTGAAGAGTGTATGTGCGAAATGAGATTGGGATGGCCGAGGCCATGGCCACCTGTTAACGCCATTGCTGGCCACTTGAAAACGAATGGTCGCGAACGGCCTCTAGTAGCCACGGCCCTAACACTAAATGGCCATCAGTGTCCACGGCTAGTTGTTCTTTAATGACCATCCAATGGAAATTTTTACTTGAGGTAACTAAGTAAATATCTTATAGAATATTCCTTTAAGGAAAACGGTAACGAAGGGTGTGAACAAAATCATATCTGCTGACTAGTGTTACGTTTGTTTACAACCGGGAAATGGACACGGAAGGTTGTTTACACAGTCCGAGACAAGTAGTAGAAGTAGTAATAATAATAATAATAGATTCTTTATTGACCATAAGAAGTACAGAATATATATACAAAGAAAAACAAAAATACATTATTAACATTCAACATTACATTATTCAAAATTACATTGTCTACATACAAAATTACAGTATAAATATCTACTGAAGTATTTTTTAAATTCATCTATAATGTTATTAATAAACAATTTTATATTCATTTGATCTTATACCATTTTTCCACCATATTATCTAACACTATCTTATTAGACTTATTAAACTTCGTCATTATTTTAATTCTCTTTCTCTCTAAGTTCTTTCGAACTTGTCCAAGAGAGTAAAAATTACATAATTTTTATTCTTTTCTTACTACTACTGCATCATTCACTTTTCTTTAAACCTTTCTTTACTCTTATAATTAAATATTATCACTCTTTCAATAAAAAACCATTTCAATATACAACAATATCAGAATCCAACTTTTACCATTAAATAATAATAATAATAACAATAATATTATTATTATTATTTTATTGAACGACATAGATCATAATAAAGATGTATGTCGAGTAATAGAACTAACAACAAAACAATAATATTTACATATAAGAATTACAACATTATATTAATTTTGATACATTTAACCATATTCATTTAACTTAGGCTAAGTAGAAGTTGACATAAAATACAATTATTTTCTACTATTACAGAATATTTATATTTATTTAGGCTAGGGTTATTAGATATCTATGGTAGGAATTCTATTATTTTACTTTTATTTTATTAATTTATGTCGAGGTCTATAATTATGGTAAAACAATGTAATTTTTTGATGTTAGATAGTTTCCTTCATCATAGGTCACCTTCTGCACCTTTGTTCTAATGATTACCTACAACAGATTGTATATCACACGTTAGTTATTGCCACTGAGGAATTCTTGTACACTGTCGTAGAGTTTCTGTTGTAAGAATTGTTTGAGTTTTGTTTTGAATGGGTTCAGTGTATTGATGTTTTTTAGGTTTAGTGGTAACACATTATATAGCTGTATACCGGCATTATAAGTGCTTTTTTGGCTAAGAGTGGATGTTACCTGTGGTAGATGGATATTTCTGGCCTGTCTAGTGTTGTGAACATGAACAGTGGAATTAAATCTATAGAGTGGTTCTTTGTCTAGTAGATCCGTTTTTGCAAAGTACAAAGTTTCAAAAATGTACATGCATGGCAGTGGAAGTATTTTCAACTTTTCAAATAATGGTTTACATGTAGAGAGTTTATTAGGGTTGGCAATGGTTCGTATTATCCTGTTCTGTAAACAAAAAGTTTGTTTTGTTTCTGGTACTTGTCCCCAAAATATTATACCATATTTTAGAATGGAAGGACATTTGCATAGTATACTGTTTGAAGGGTATGTGTTGTGCAATTTGCTATTAGAACTCTGATGGCATAGTTTATTGTGCTGAGTTTCATATTCAGTGTTTTTAGGTAACAGTTCCATTTCATGTTATCTTGTATAGTAAGTCCCAGAAACTGTGTTGTTTGTTTAAAGTTGAGGTGGTTACCATTAAATTCGATGTTAGGTGTGTGCTGTTTAGATGAATGAGGATTATGGAAGGAAACTATACAAGTTTTGTCAGTGTTTATTATGAGTTTATTTTGTTGGAACCATTGGATTAGGGTGGCGATAGTGGATTTGATAGTGTTAAGTAAGTTTTCAGCAGTTTTGGCATGGAATAAGATGTTTGTGTCATCAGCAAAAAGTACAATTTTGTGGTTTTTGATTATGGATGGGATGTCATTAATATATAGAAAAAATAGTATGGGTCCCAGGGTGGAGCCCTGAGGAATTCCGATAGTGACATACATGGGCTGAGACTTATGATATTTTATTTTATTTTCATGTTGGTAGGATACTTGTACTATTTGCTGTCTTTCAGATAAATATGACTTTAGCCAGTTGTATCCTATTCCCCGAATTCCATAATTTTCTAGTTTACTGAGAAGAATTTCAAGATTAATCATATCAAAATCTTTGGTGAGATCTAAGAATAGTCCAACAGGGATTTCTTTCTACTCTCGTGCAATTAAAATTTCATTGAGAAAAGCAAATAGAGCAGTTTCAGTAGATCTTTTTTCTCTAAATCCATGTTGGGAGTCTGTAATAATTTTGTTACATGTTAAGAAGCTTTTTAATCTGTTATTAAACAGTTTTTCTAGTATTTTAGAGAAACCTGTGAGAAGTGATATTGGCCTGTAGTTTGTTACATTATGTTTGTCTCCTTTTTTGTGAAGAGGTTTTAAAAATTTTTAACAAGTTTTAAAAATTTGTGGGAAGATACCTTGGGTTAAGGAGTTGTTATACAAGTGAGTTAGTGGTTTGATTATGGACATTGCTATTTTTTTAATGACTGTATCTGGTGTATCATCAATTCCGGAGGATGTTTTGTTTTTCATTTTACTAATTATCTGAAGGACTTCTTCCTCATTCGTTTCCCTGATATACATTGTTGATGTTACATGAATATCATTTGGTAGCGCTAGTAGTGTGGTTGTATTTTGTTTATTTTGTAGTTGGTTGGCTATGCCTGTGAAATGCTGGTTGAGTGTATTAGCAACTTCAGTGGGGTCAACTATTTTGTTATTGTCTTGTATCAATTCTATGTGTTGTTGTTTATTGGTGACTTACATAGTGGTTTGCTTAACAATATTCCACATAGCTTTCCTTTTGTTGGTAGATTTATCTATGTATTTGTCATTCATCATCTGTTTGGCTTTAATTATTACTTTTTAAAGTACTACTGTGTATTGTTTATAATGTGTTTTGAGTTGAATGGGACATGATGGTTGTTTAGTTAACATATGGAGTCTTCTCTTCTGTACACATGATGTTTTGATTCCTTTAGTCAGCCAATCTTTTTACTTTGTGGTTATTGTGTTTGCTGCTTATACGGATGGGAGATGTCAAAATAATTTAATAACTGGTAGAAGAATTTGTTGTACTTGCTATCTACGTTAGAGGTTTCATAAACCTGAGTCCACGTTTCATTATTTAGAAGTGTTAGAAGTGAATTTAAATTTGTGGTGTTAAATATTCTTCTGTTAGTTACAATGGGGTGCTTTTGGGAGTTCGTACCAGTTGTAAGTGAGAGGATCTGTGCGTTATGGTCACTTAGTCCCGTATCATATGTAGAGGCAAGATAAATGTGTTTGCTCCTGTCAATTAGTATTTGGTCAATTATTGTTTGAGTGCTATTTGTTATTCTTGTGGGATCATTTATTATGGTTTCCAAATTAAATGATTTCATTAGGTGGATGAACTTTTCTCGTTCATGTTCAATGATGTTGTTTGTTTGTAAAAAGTCAATGTTCAAATCTTCGCCGTGCTGGGTAGGCAGAACCCACTTGCAGAAGAGGTTTATTTATACCCCTTCAATGAAATAATATCAACCAATTTTTAGTTATTATCAAATAATTATGTTGTAATAAATATAAACAATAAACATTTCAATATATTTTTAAAAATATATTCACTAATTAAAACAAATTGTTGATTTCTTTGTTGTTATTCTGCAGAAATGTGTATACATGGTTTGCTACATGGTTAATCAATCTTACAATCAAAAACAATGACTGGTTGGAGTGCTGTAAGTTATACAAACACTGACTATATTTCACTTACAATCTTATCCAAATACTTGCTTTGGGTGAAGAAAAACAAATATCCAACAAAAGGATTTAAATTGTGTGTTCACTTCACAATCAAGTTCACAACTTTAAATCATACAAAGCTTTACCTTTTGTGTATTAAACGGAAAATTATAAAAACAACAATTTCTATATTTGAAATTCGTGCATTCGTATACATCACTATCAAGTGAGATTAAAACATGGAACTTGCACTCACTTCCGATTCAAAGAGCTGTAGTTTGGGTTGGGTTTCGTAAGTATAAAAGGCATATTCTATATTTCTGACTTTACTGCGTCCTGTGTCCTTTCTTACAACGTTTCGCCTGGTACTGTAGGCATCTTCAGGTGAGTCGACCTTGGCGGATGCCTGCGGGAAACTGGCGCACCCGCTTGAGGCCGTGCTCAAAGGCTGATTTACACGCTGCCAGTGGCTGACATGCCAGCCGAGATGTTACCTATAAGGTAGCTGGCACGCGGTGACAGAAATGTTGTAATATTCTGTATTGACATTGTTCAAAGCAGGGTTCAAAAAGGAATAAGTGAGGAAAAATGAAATGCCAGGTACTGATGGAGGCACCTTGTTACCGTTTACACGTTCCAGTTAATCGAATAAAGCTATGGTAATCGAAGTATTATGTGGACGTAGCGCAACGTGGTTTATTTTGAAATGTGAACAAGTGTCTAAGAAACCTAATAGCATTAATTGGCACTGAAAAAGCTGAGTTTTGTATTTTTTTAAACGGCAGCTTTCCCCAAAGTACATCTTGCCGCTTTTGCATGGAACTCGGTTCACACCATTTGATGATAGTGAGTGTAGATGGTCGCCTGAGGAGTTCTTTTATTCTATGCCAACTTCGGAAACAGTTCTGATGTTAAAGTATTTAAAAATTTTCTTTATCATTTCGGAGGTCCCTCTTACACAGGGGATGCAGGCTGTCGCTACTGATTTCTCAGCTTCTTTACAGTTAGTATTTGTTGAGTGCTTTAAAGAAATATTTATGAATCTGCTACTTCTGGTAAAACGTTAACTGAGGAATAAGAATTAAAACTTAGATTTGGCACCTCGTTTCCGTCTATAATGTCTTTGCAAGAGCACTTTCAACCGAATATCGGTCATCTTCAGACCCTAACAATTACCAAAGCACATAATAAACGGGGAAGTCTTTAAAGAATACTAAGATAAACGAGGAAGTCTTTCAAGAATACTAAGATAATTCCTTAGAAGTCAACACAATTTCCATTAGCCAACGGCACAAAAGCTGTGAAGTTGCAGAGCTGCCACACGCTTACAATGCTTTTTGATTGATCTGTACTGGGACTGGTGGGTAATATCTAGAACCCGGATTTAACGTTAAGTACATTGGGAAATGCTACTCCTTTACGCTGAAGGAAAATACAAACTTTGAATAATACTCATATTGAAAGGTTATATATAAGTTTCCTTTTATATTTTTTTCACATTCGTATCTCACAATATTCTACATGTTTTTACATATTTTCACAAAATTACAGAATTTTAAAGATTATTGTTAGTTTATTAGAAAATACATGATTATACGTTTTCACATTTTCATGTTAATTCTTTGAGCGGACACATTTTATTTTTCTCCCTGAAATTCCTAGTTAAAGTGGATTCTAGTACCCGTTCCCTCGGCCAGGCACGAATTGGACCCCAAGTAATTTCCTCTGGCAAGGGTTTGGAAGGGACTGCTAATCTTTGGCATGATTTGTGCTCCAACTCTTTTCAGATAGAGAGATGATGCCGTTAGGGGAGGGGGAATGTGCCTGTGGATGTCCGTCCCGCGCCTGTACTTACCCAACATACGATTAATTAAAAATTTGTCCAAGTGTGTAAATAAGCGATGTGTGCGAGGGCGAGAGCCTTCATCTGCTTGAGACATTAACAGAGATTTAGTATGAAAACGAAGTGACGTGAAGAAAGCAAAAAAATGTTTGTGATATTGTTGCAATGGTCTTATAAGAACGCAAGTATTTACAAATAGTTTTGATACACATTATGAGTGATTACAAGCAACTCATAACTAGTATTTTGGTTTATTCTTATGTTTGTTTATTGAAGCTTGATGGTACTGTTTACAAAATTCCATGTGTGAGTGAATTCTAATTTTATTTTGTGCCAGTCGCTAAATTCATGGATACGATGTCTGTATTAACTGTTTTATTCTTAGATACATGCATTCAATGTTCAATGAAGTTAGGGTCATGGAAGCCATTATTTTAATTTACAGTTACATCTGCATCACCGGGACTTATGACTAGTCAAAGTCCTGAGAAATTTCAAATAATACGTTACAAACACATGTAACTATTTATGGTTTTTTTCAGTCCCAGTTCGCAAATTGTTATTCAAGAATTATCGGAACAAAACATTCTGTAACTTTTTTTTACGAAATTTATTCATAAAGAAATATCTTGATAAGATATTGATTTTAAAAAACACTTCACCAAATTCAGGATCGTAAATGGAACAACCATTTTCCCCCCATATCTATAGCACAATTCAAAGTATTGACGTACTACAAACGCTAATACCATAGTCCAGTCAATGAACGATTATAGAAGGTATGGAAGGGGGTAGTTTTTTTCATCGGGGATGTGTTGGGAGTAGTTAGGAGGTAATACTAAAAGTCCTGATGTTTACACCTTACGCTAGGGTTGGGAGGGAAGGGGAAAGGTCGTTTTTTTTTATTTTTCGCTCTTATCTAGTTAACAGTGGGTCGTACAAAAAATTACTCGTAGCAAAATGAAAGCGTATTAAATTTGCAATAATATATTTCCTATAAATTTTTTCTCTATTCCTTATAGTTTTTTAGATAAGCACTATCATTAATTTACAAAAAACAATTGCTAAATTTCTTTGTAAAATTTTTGCTTCTAACTCGTGATTCTTTGTTTTACAGTAAAAGTCATGTCAATAAAAGCTGTAGAGCATTAAATTTTCTTTAAAATGATATATACATTTACTATTACTGGGCCAGAGTTGAAGCAATTTAAAAAAATTCAGTTTTAGTTACTTACCTAATTCATCCAATTTGAAAGACAAGCAGCTTTTTTCTTCTATAGCAAGTTCATCATTTTACTTGTGCTAGATGTTGTGTACAGTAAAACCTCATTATATTAAACTTATATGTGACAACTAAATTACTTCAATATAATGAATGTATCCCTAACCCCCTCCCTGTCCTCCAACAAAACACCTTAATAACATCTGCCTTTGTCTATCGAGGTTTTACTGTATTGGCACTAATAAAACCAGGGAATAAGGTGATTGAATAATAATGATAACCATTTCTATTGCAATTGAATTTATTTACAAAAAAGCTAAAGCTAAAAGTAATGGTGTAAATATTTTCTCATAAAAAGATCACAAATCAAAACAAATTAAGTACTTATAGAATATAAATGTTTAATTTTGATGGTCTTGCTCGCTTGGGACGTGAGGGTCCTGCAACTGGCTCCTGTTCTGGTTCCTCTTCATGTTCCTGTTCTAGCTCCTCTTCCGTCTCAGCATCCGCGTCAGTATCGAAGGAGGGAACTTCCATTTCATCGAAGTTACCTTCTTCATTGGGTAATTTGGGGACACCATTTAAACAATGATCCTGGCAGTTTTGGCACAATGATGAACAGTTAATTTATAGTTTTCAGCATCCACATCTGTTTGAAATGCAATCTGTGGAACACTTACAAAAGATTGTATTTAAAATTTCTTCTGGTGATGCCGACTGTCTATTTCGAACGGGGGCAAGGGTCTGCTCTGCGCTCCGCCCCACAATTCTGGGTTAAGTTCTTGGCCCAACCTTAGCTGCACCTGGAGAAATACCCGGAATGAATGCCCCTCGTGGCCCTTTCGCTTGGTGGGAGAGTAGATAAATCCGGTCTCATTGTTGAAGCAGACCTCAAAAGCATTTGAATCGATGGAGGTTAAGTGATGTATCTTTGGCTGGGGCACCGTACCACCTCATCATGCAGTGCATTCTAGCTTCCTCAACTTGAGTTGCTGTTGAGGAGGTATTATGAAAAAACTCGGCTGCCCTGTGGATAGCTTCGTTTTTTATGTAGCTTAGCGAAACCAAGCTTACTTTGGCGAAGCTACAGAGGAAGTGTCGCAGTCCGTGAATGCGACTAGGAACAGAATTTCACTTAGTCCCTGCTTCTGCATCTGTTGGGGTAGATCACGCATAATTCGTGATAATGCAGATGTAGATAAACTGATGAACTGGTTTACTCTGTATTACCTGTTTCCAAGGGTTGAAGAGTTGATGTCTATTAGTACAGGTATCACTACAACTGAAAAAATAAATTTCCATACGTCTCGTGAGATTGGTCTAAAAGGAATTTTAAAAGTTATTGGCAACACCTTCGGTTCTGCTAAATTTAAACGTGACAGTAGAGTTTTAAGCTTATCAGTTGTCAATAAAAGTTTAAAAGTCGGTGATGATATAGTAACAATTGGTTCAAAAGTGTTATTTCAAAGAATGTGTGTTGCTAAAAAATTTGACGAGGAGCTGCAAGAATTTATTGGATATGAGCTTGCTTCATATCCCAAGTCGATGTTTGACGATGATGGAAAGCGTGAAGGTATAAAACCTTCTCTGTTTTAAACTTTTTTGCCAAATGAAGATGTCATTGTAGTTGGAAACAGCATTAATATAGTAGATGGAGGTTATTTTCTTCACAGAGTTGTGTGACATCAAAATTGGGTCTTTATTCACATAGGTAAAATAAAGTTTTTCAAGACTATGGCAGATTGTGAGTCACTGAGTCAAGTTCTACAGGTTTTCAAGGATGAAAATGCAAATCGTGAATATATTATCAAAGCAAGGAAAAAGTTTTTGATTGCAGTTTACAGCAGTTCCACTGATAAAACCACTTTAGACAGTCTCCGTTATGAACAATTCACCAAATCCAAATAAAAACTTACTTTCAATTTAGCTTCATTACCTCATATGCTGAACAATTCCATTCCCTCAGAACCTATCACCAAGTTCAACCATGGTACAACATACAAAAAAATCCACTAGAATGTGGATGGAAAAAGTAAAATAGGACTCACTCCGATAAGAGTCACCAAGGACCCTGCCCTACCAATTCTATTAAAAAACTGTGTCATGTTCTTGCAAAAAGGGTTGTGGTAGAGCATAAGGATGTAGAAAGACGGGGTTAAAGTTCTCTGTATTTTGTTCTTAAAAGAATTTTTATGTGAGAATGCCACAGAACTTTTATCAGACACAGAGGACAAATATGAAGGAACAGCATTTGTTGATCAGTTATTGTCATATTGAAGTGTAAGAGATG
This sequence comes from Laupala kohalensis, assembly GCA_002313205.1. Lineage (NCBI taxonomy): Eukaryota > Metazoa > Arthropoda > Insecta > Orthoptera > Trigonidiidae > Laupala > Laupala kohalensis. Next base: position 339,444 of record NNCF01128649.1, on the reverse strand, counting down.
AAGATAATACCGAGGATGAAGTCGAAGATAAAGATGAGGCAGAAGATGAAGAATATATTCCTTCTATACCATATAGTCCTAATTCTTATATATTCACGTCAAAACTAAGGGGAAAATGTGAAAATTCAAAAATTTAGAAAAACTCACAGTTTTAAATCTTTTGTATCTCAAAAACTATAAGTCTGACAAGAAAATGTTTCGTACAAACAATGTTGGAAATTACATAATCTGTCTTTTTTTGGTCGTAACTTTAACCGGTAACGAAATAATTGCGAAAAAGTAAAATACGCCGCCATTTTTTCAAGATGGCGGTGCGAGCGGCAATGCTTGTAAATCGAAAACTCAACGTTATCATTAAAACGTCCATCTCAAGAAGTGTGCCAAAAATAAACTCTCCGTGACCTTTTGCAAGGTCGCACGTACCTGGTTCCTGGACTAACTATACAATAAGCTAATTCAATTATCGCTTCACAATTCAGAATGTTCTCAATGACTTCCCCAGAGGAAGTTTTTCGTGTTCCAAAATAAAAAATTATTTTATTCGATTTCATTACAAGGGTATTGTTTAAAATAAATTTTAAAATAAAATATGACATAATTGGTAGCTTTCGATTCGGCACCTATCGCCGTAGCATTAAGAGGATTGATCTTTTTTGTTTCAAACCATAACAGCGTTTTTATCGATCAGCCAATTGATTTCTTCGCTGCGTTTTTCTATGCTTTGAATGGTTACTCAACCTTAAAGAGAGAATGCCATCTAAGGAACGGGATGTCGTAGAAGTGTGATTCAAATTGTGTTTTATTTGTCTCTCTCAAACAAAAAAAATGAGCCGTCACTTAATAATGTAAGATTAATGGTTAATTTTATAGCCATATGTACTAGGACTTTGAACTTGTGAATAAAGGGAAAAAATGACCACTACAAATAAGGAAAGATGGGACTACCTGTTCGTTCTTCTTCAGAGGCTGTTTTCCTCGACGCAGGTAAAGGGATGAAGGGTCTTCTCACACATTTTGTCGTATTGGGTCATCTCGATGTGGGTTTTTATAACAAATCCGTAGAAAATGATCTAGATATGACGTCACATCGGCTCCTACGATTTCGGCCCGGATACAGAAAGGATAAGAAGAGGCTTGGGCCCAATTCATACCTTCGAAAGGTGGGGGGGCGAATACGGAGAGGCACGGGCTCAATTCGTGGTTTTATTTTACCTGAGTTGACTCCGAGGCCCAAATCATGCCAGCCCGATTCCTCTACGTGTGAATAAGGAAAATTACTGAGAAGAGGATTGTAAATGAGGTGAACTCCATGCACCGCAAGCGGATTCTTAAAGAATTTGATCTGCGGAAACCCTTTTCTGTGAGACCTGTACATCTATCTTAATCTTGAACTAAATTCCTTAAGTAATGGAAACTAGAAAACAACTTCGATAAGTTTCTGTGTTAGTTTGTGTACTGTTCACTTAATACGAATATTTTTTAAATTTATCACCTAATGTCACTTTGATAATTTTCCTGTTTTTTTGTTTTGTTTTTTCCTCTTAACATTTGTATGAGAAAGTCTCTCCTCTGATACAATAGCTCTTGGATACACATTCGAGAAAAATCTCATGAAAGTGTGGGGATTGATGAGGAAAAAGAGAACGGGCACATTATTATGATTTTGGACGTGCCTCCTATAATTTTTCATGCATTTTTTAATTTATAAGAAGGATTGCGTTTCACGAATCGTTATTTCATCTTTTTGTTTTTCTGCTGACCCATATTTTTAGCTTTAATTTCTTAACTTAATTGTCTGTAATTATTGGAGTTATACTGACGCGTTAATTTCATCACTTAGAACGTGTGAAATGAGTGTTTGAAATTAAATGACCAGCTTTTTAACAAGTTTATCTTGCATTCATTTCTTAGTTTTATTGGAATTCAATATTTGATATTAAATATATTTCCGTTATTTCATAATATTCATATTTAAATTGAATTACTTATTCATTGACATATTTCTTCATTTGATATTACATAGAATCCGAATCTTGGTGATAAATCACAGCCACTGACTTAGTTTATTCACAATCGCGTTGTGGCAGTGTATAATAATTATTCATATGAAATGTTCTTACTACACTGTGGTCAACGCAGGAAATTAACAAAGCTTCAGCATAGCGGACACATTGAGAAATCAAACCTAGTGGCGAAAACCGTCCGTCCCATCTTCGTTGGCAAGAGAGAATTAAAATAAGTGTTTTAGTAGTCAAGACTAGCTGAGCCAGTGGTCGACAACCCCGTGTCAACTACATGACAAAGGAACCTCGTTAATGAAAAAAGGGACCACTGAAAATTTGATCTTTTTTCTACTTGTAATATTTTATGAACCTGTATTGTAATATTTTACTTTGTTTTACTTGTAATAGTTCATAAGCCTCGAAAGAAAAAATTGAGATGCATCGGTAGTCAACTTATGTGTCGACCCCTGAAAAAAAAAAAATTAAAAAATGCGCTTTAGCATTCGACACCCTCTCTCACTTGAAATAACCATAGAAATCCAACAGCAATCGCTGCAATTCATTAGAAAAACAAATAAGTAATGAAAATTAAATAAGAACTTTCATGATTGCTGATAATGTTTGCATGTATATCAAAGTTAGTCTCACCTCGCCTAAAAGCCAACACTTTGTATTTCAGACAGCCAAGACCAAGTCTGCTGATTGCAAGATGACCACTGTCGAGCAATGGTGCAATTACCATATGGGTTTAACGATTTCATGAATTATTATTACCGTGAAATATGGTATGTCCGTCAATTTTCTTTTGCTTTTCAATTTTTGAAGCTGAAATATTTCAATCCTTGATACTAAAACGTGAAATAATCTTGGCGTACCTTGGCGGGGGTGGAGGGGGCGGTCCGCTCCGAGCTTCATCATGTTAGGGACCTCGAAATGTCATTTAAAGCAAAATAAGGGTCATTATGGGTCACAAAATATCATTTAAACTCGTAAATTTGAACATAAATATTATTTGAAATATTTTAATGACGTAAAATAAATAAAAGTTGACTTTATTTATGAATAAAACTCAAATTTAAATTATTTTTTATTTATCGGAGCTTTGCATATGTACTAGTAAGTATTCAAACTCTGGAAATATTAACTAATTTTTTATTTATATTTCATGACTACATGTTTCCGTGTTATACCTACTTCACCTCCGATCTGAGAAACAACAGCAGTAATAAATGCCCGTATAACTTATGGCAGTAAAGCAAAGCAATCGGCACAGTTAATGGCGAGTGCTTATACGTTTGTTTCGACCATTTTGTTCGAGCATAACCTAAGTATTGTTTTTACTAACAATGCGCAGTGTACTTAGTACGTTTTTTTAAATAATCAAGAGTCATATCGTTTGTTTGTTATACCTGTGAGATTCTATATGAAAAAAAGTTTTGCTGACAATTGAATTAAATTTGACACTATCTGTCCCTAGATTGTCATGACTTGTCACTTTTTGAGGATGCGTCATTTTTTGGGTGTCATGTTTCTAAAGTTTTTACATTGACGACAGCTGTATTTTTTTCATGTTATGTGAATCATGAAATTGAACATTCAACTAATGTTGTGAAAGTTTACAGTGAAACTACTCAACTGATCAAAATTAGTCTGAATATTGACGAGTTTATATCAATCTATTTTCAACCTAACAAACGTTTCCAGTAAACAAACATTTAAGAATACGCTCACACTATGTTTCGGGAGCAGTGCTTTGTCCCACGATTTATGACAAGGAGACCACTGTGACTGGTGACATCACAGAGATGTTCTTTCCTTTCTGTTCTTGCCTTTTGCACTACCGCTCTCGGGGGCAATGCGCCCGAGATGGGCCAATGTGAACGACGGCACTGGACTCCAACAAAACTGAGGATATGAAAGATTTTCTTCAAGAGTATGTGAGATTCGAGGGCGGTAGTTAGAAGAAATTTTAAAATATTAAATGATTTCGTGAGTTTACTTATTTCTTGCTGTTCACAGCTTGTAATATTGATTTTTAATTGTACTTTCATGTTACTCCTCTTATTTGTAGGGTTAGGTTAACAATTTCACAACAACTGAGGTACGCGAACAAGGACTTTCCCCCATAAAGATCTGAAATCCCTGTTTAGTCGGCTGTCATGATGGATCTCCTCGCACTTGTGTGTCGGGGAGGCAAATGGACTAAGAAAATTCTGTTTGCAGGCGGACTTTATTACGGACAAGTGTCTCAACGAAGAGGGCGAATTGCTAAAGGAAAATGCTTTTGTGGGCATTACTCGCATCTACCCACCTTCTACCAAGAAACTGCGTACTTTCCCTTGACGTTTTTCGCCACATTGTGCAACCGGTCTTTCATTACGGTAGTCTTCTTGTCAATACTTCCAACAGGGAAAGCAGCAACAGCGGACGACGCCAGCCTCGTGGCGACCTTGCTCCAGGCCTCAGCGATGGCAGGTAACGGCATCGGCTGCCCGCCCCTCCTCTTCTTCCATGCCATGCCAACCACCTTCGCTCGCCGAGTTCAAGGACCTCGCTCCGGTGGGCGGAGCACTGTTTGCATCATTTGTGAGGTACTTGCCCAACCAACGGGGACACAAGAAACGGGGAGAAGTGCAGCCATAGCCGAAAAGGGAGAAATTCCACTGTTCAAAAGAAATTCATAACTCTACGAGGTCAAAGAAATTCATAACCTTTGTGTAGTCAACGCAGGTCTTTCTCCACACCTTCGCTGTGTCGGCAAACAGCTATTAAAGAATTGTCGAAACTAATTTAATCGAACCTTTATTCGCATTAATGTTCTTAAAACGATTATACAATTTATTAGTTAAAACACACTAACATTGAAAGATTAATTTTTTATTTTAATGATTTATACTCTCCGATAATATTGTTAATGTGTACGGGCATTATAGACATTGCTCGGGTACATTTGTACAAACGTTAAATTTTTATGAGTCAAGTTCAGGAATAAACGTTTTCAGTGTTACAGGTGTCAATTTGAATTAAAAATATTTTTGAAATCGACAGCTTTAAAATGAATCGATACAATGACAACCCAAGCTATATGTGTGTAAGAGTAATTTAGCCAAAAACGTCAAAAATTGTGATGATATATTTCGAGAATTAAATTTTAAAAAAAAACAATTTTTTAATGTTTGGACCGTAAAATATAATTTGGTGAACAAAAGTAAGGAATTTTATGAATTGTCACAATAGAACGGACCCCGAAGAATCAAAATCTTGCGGGTATAGAAGTATAATAACTCATTTTAGTTAAGATTTATTTATTATCTCGCGTTCACTGCACGCGTATACTTAACATTACACTACACAATCTCGGAATAATTTAATGTTAAATAATGATAAAACAATCGAAGAAATGAGCTCCATCTTCTTTTTTAATGGAAATAAACTGTTCTTAGCTAGTTCTGCGATGGTCTTTTTTGCCGATTTGCGGAATGTTACTCGACTTTTAAATTTTCGACTACTTTTTGGGGGAAATTTTTCTATAACCGTAAAAGTTAAATTTGATTGTATAACATATAATTTAATCAATTTAATTTCTTCCAAAAATAATTATTTGTTGTTGCGAGATGATATTGGATATTAACTCAAAACCAGTCGAGTAATTACCAGAATTAGAAATGTTGATTTGGAAGCAGTTTGTTTTTGAGATATGTGTCTTAGAGGCCAACAACCCAACAATACGTACGACGAAGCCACGCGTAGAGAAATGTAAATTCTACGTCGCAAAGGCGTAAGATTCAGCTATGTATTATCATAAACGGGAGATAGTTCGTACATCTTTCATTGATAAACAGACAAGTATCTAGTTTGCAAGTTAAGTTCACAAGGAAGACGATTCGGACGAATAAGCCGTGTGCCTCAGTGTCCCGATTCAGAAATATGTAATACAGAAATTGAGTTTTATACTTTTCCAAATCGAAGTTCCGAAGTTCAGCGTAAGAAAACATGGATTGCGCTTGTACTAACATGAGTAAGCACATATTATGCTAAAATAATGTGTATGGCAAGAAATTAACATATCATTAATTGCAATATTTCTAAAAAAACTTGATGAAATATATTTTTTTAAATTCCTCTGCTGATAATCCAAAAATTCATTTATTATGTATTAAAAGTGAAATACGTTTCAATGAAATATTATGAATTTGTATAAATAAAGTTCGCTTGCGCTCGCTGGGGGTAACCCCGGACCTCCCACCTTTGGGGGCTGCGGAGTTCATCCGGTGGCACTTAAAATGCCTGATTTATTGTATGTATTTACTATCATGAATAATCTGTATACTGGAGATTATTGAGGTAAGGTCATCTGTTACAATCAAATCACATTATAATTGCCAACGTTTCGGAATGATATAATTCCCTCATTAGGGTTAAAAAGAATAACAAGAATTCCAAGATTTATGGCCAACTACTACTAATTGTGTATAATAATAGTTGACCATAAGTCTTGTGATCTTTCTTTTAGACGTTACCAATGTCTATGTTAATCAAATAAATGATGTCTAGAACTTGTATTTTGTCACTGCGCTAGGCAACATTAATTTCATTATTACCAATAAATGAAACACCTTTTTCGCTTTCTTGCATTAATCGTACGCACCTTTATTTGTCGAGGCCGGAAATCAGTGTCCTTTGAAAAAATATCAATGATGTGAGATGTCGAGTCATGTGTTACATTCATTCCATGCTAATTGATAATTAAATACAAAAAAACTTAAACTCACCTACAAAATGAAACTATGGATCGATACAAATTCTCAATAAATACTCCACATTATTATAATGGATATTGATAATTTATTCTTTGAGTGGTAATACTCAAAACCAATTGCATTCAAGAAGTAAACACTAGGCTACCAGCATGCAAAAGATTCAATGAGTAAAACAACTACAAACTTATAATGTTACGTATAACAGAGAGAGAATAAACTGATATAATTACTATTTCAAGAAAGCTTTGAAACATGAACTAAAATTTTGTATCGTAAAAAGACAAAAATAACACAGATGAATAAAAATACACCCACAGTTTTTCGCTGAGTGTCTTTGCAATGCACATAAAATGCAAATACGGTCTAGTGTTGGACGTATTGTAAGAGATTCAGAAAAATTGAATTTTCTTAGAAATATTAATAAATAATTTAAAAAAAGAACACAAAACATTGTTGTGAAATATAAAATAAACTTAAGCTTCTTTCACATAGAAAAAATTGTTTCCTGCCTAAAACATAATTATTTAAGAACGTAAACAAACATGTGAAATTATCAATGAATCGATTCACATTTTCACGACCTGCTGCATACGTGAATTGAATTGATCATGCCTTATTATGCCCACTAAGTCATTCATAATGTTCTTCGGTTTTTGGGCTTAAAAGATCGTAAAACGAATTTCAATCTCAATACTACAAAAAAATTTAATGCGAATAATATCAAACATGTGTAGAAAAATGATACATTTTTAAGTATCTCACAATTAGTATTTTAAGTATCTCAAAAACCCAGTTTGGCAATGTAAATAATAAGTATCTTTGCAATGTAAATAATGTACAAATACATACCTGAGCTAATCAATCACAAAAACTCATACGACACATTAACGAATTAAAGCTATTTTAAGGAATAAAACTTCACTACGATTACGTTTAGCAACTTATCATTGTTACTGTTCAGATGCCGTTTCAAGTATGTCCAAAAATATCCATTTTTGTCATTTTTTTGCATAAAGACAAATCGATTTAACACATATGGTGTTTATTATAAACTAATTGTAAAATTAAATCACACAATACTTCAACACGTTCATAAAACCTAAAATAACATGCGCTATTCACGATAAATCCCAATACTGATGTCGCCGCCATACTACTTTTCTGTAATCGAGGTGGCTTTGGCTTATTTATAAGACACATCCACTAGCTAATGCTCTTTTGCTTCGTGTAATATAAATTCCCCGAAAAATGTACTTTAAAATGAAAATTTTGAAATTTTTGAATTTTGTCTTTCTATGCTATGAGCTATGGGAAAAACCATAATTCATGTTTCTACGACTAGTAGAAGTATCATATAATTCTGATGTACAAATGAGTCAGTTACACGAAGGACTTTATGTATATTATAGGACTCGCTTTGTTCGCTGGGGGTTTTACTCCCTAACCCCCAATAATGGACTGCGCCCGTGCTAAGCCATCTAGAGCAAAAATCCTTATTGCTACATTAAAATGATTCACTGCGTAGACCATTGAAGGCGGAGTGCATCTGTTGACACTTAATCTAAAAGCAGAAAATAGGTTTTGGCTGCACCGTTGATTCATAGCAATAAAATATATTTAATAAATGCTTGATTCATTGTACGTATTTACTATCGTGAATAATTTTCAAATAAAAATATGTATTCCTCAGATCTGATTCACGTATACATTCTAAATTATTTTTCTCTAAATTCTTGGTACATGCATACCTACGTTACCAATGTCCATATTAATAAAATAAATTATGCCTACAACTTGTGTTTTGTCACTACACTAGGTAACATTGATTCAATTATTACAATTTATGAAACATGCTTTTCACTTCCTTGCATTAATTGTACAAACCTTAATTTGTCGAGTCTGGAAACCAATGTCCTTTCAAAATATATCGATGTGAAATTGCGAGTCATGTGTTACATTCTTTTCCTGCTAATTTGTGATTAAGTACTAATAAAACCTAAACACACGTACAAAATTAATGTACAAATCGGTAAAAATTCTCGCAATGAATGCACAATTGCATTGGATATTGATAATTTATTCCTTGAGTGTTAATTCTCAAGGCTAACTGCATCCAAGGAGTAAACAATAAGCCACCTGCATGTAAAAGATAAAAGGAGTAAAACAAATACTAACTTATAATGATTCATATATAAGAGAGATGACACATATAATTGTTTTTCATTAGAGGCGTTGAAACATGAACCAAAACTTTTTATCGAAAACATTAAAAATTACATAAAGAAAGAAAATTATACTCACTGTATTTCTCTGAGTGTCTTTGCAAATACAGTTCATTGTTGGATATATTGAAAGAGATTACAAAGTAGTGAATATTATTAGAAAAATTAATACAAATAAAATAATGGAAATAAAATACAAATACTAAACATTTGAAACTGAACTAAACATTCACAAAAACTCATACGACACATTAATTAATAAAAGCTATTTTAACGAATACTACTTCACTGCGATTACTTTTCCAACTTATCATTGTTATTCTTCAGATACCGTTTCAAATGTCCACAAATACAATTACATAAAGAAAGCAAAATTTACTCACTGTATTTCGCTGAGTGTCTTTGCAATGAACAAAAATTGCAAATACGGTTCATTGTTGGACGTATTGTAAGAGATTCAGTAGAAGTGAAATTTTATAGAAAAATTAATAAATACGTTTAAAGTAGATCATAAAACATTGTTCTGAAATATAAAATTAACCTAACATTTTTTACGTAGTATAAATTATTGTTTCATGCCTATAACGTTATTCCTTAAGAACGTAAACAAATTTGTACAATGAATCGATACAAACTTTCACGGTCTGCTGCGTACATGAATTGGCTTAACAATGTCTTATTGATAAAAATAAAAACACGTAATAAAACTAAAATCTTAGTTTTTACACTTTTAAAGATCGTAAAACGAATTTTAATTTCAATACTAAAAAATAATTAAAAGCGAGTTATATCAAACATGTCTAGGAAAAAGATAAATTAGTAAGTATCTCACGTATTAAAAAAACAGATTTTGGCAACGTAATAATAAAGTGGCAAACGTATTAATCAGCATCTTTGCAATGTAAATAAAATACAAATACGTACCTGAGCTAATTATTCACAAAAACGCATACGACACATTAATGAATAAAATTTATTTTGACGAATAAAATTTCACTACGATTACGTTTGGCAACTTATCTTAGTTATTCTTCAGATACCGTTTCAAATATTTTCTCAAAGATTCAATTTTTTTATTTTATTTGCACAAAGACTCAAAGCAATTAAACACACATGGTACACAATACTTCAACACGTCTGTAGAACCTTAAATAATTTGCACTACCCTCGATAAATGCCAATACGATTCTTCTGACGTTCGCCGATATTCTACTATATTCTTGTTATCGAGGTTACTTTGGCAAGTTCATGGCATATCTACAAAGCTAATGCTTGTTTGCTTCGCGTAATATTAATTACCAAAAAATGTACTTATTATATTGGATATTAATAATTAATTATATGAGTGGTAATGCTCAAGGTCAACTGCATTCAAGGAGTAAACAATACACCACCTGCATGCAAAAGATACAAGGAGTAAAACAACTACAAACTTACGATGATACGAATAAAGAGATATGGCTGATATAATTACTATTTCACGAGAAGCGTTGAAACATAAACTAAAAATTTTTATCGTAAAGAGCCTTAAAAATTACATAAATAAAGAAAATATACTCACAGTATTTCGCTGAATGTCTTTCCACGAACATGAATAACTTGGTCTATCCTTTGATAAATGCCAATACGATTATTCTGATGTTCGCCGCCATTCTACAATATTTTTGTACACATTCGAGGTGGCTTTGGCAACTTCATGGCACGTCAACAAGCTAATGCTCAAGTGATTCACGTAATATTAAATCACCGAAAAATGTACTTAAAAATTATATTCTCGAATTTTCGGAATTTTATTATTCATTACTATTCTCTAGCTGTAAACCGAATTTCATGCTTGTACGACGTAGAACTAACTTTTTCATTCTGATGTCATTGAGTGAATTACTCTTAGGGACTTATTAATTTAAAGACTCATAATTTGTAAAACAATATATTTGTTTGTAATTTTGATTGTACCGATAAATAACATTAAAAATGATTGTATATTTATATTATATCTGTATTGAATAATTTATAATATTATCTGAATTGAAACAAAATTTAAAATTGATTCATTATTTGTAAAATAAATTAGATGTACATGCTTTTTTCAATGACTGTATAAGTAATTAATATAACTTGTAACAATAATCATTAAATTTTTATTGAATTTATGTTGTATAAGATATTTTTGAAACTTACATTCAATGATGGTTGAAGTTTTTTTCGAGTTTCCTAGCACCCGGCATTTATCTTAATATTACACAACTGAATATGCTAAAACAATTCTTTTTCCCCTTTACATCACTTACATGAAAGCTTTCACTCAATTTTCCCGCGTTATTAATTTTGTCCTTGTTGAGAAAAGTGCTTAAATCAACTAATTTAAACCCACGATATAATTTGAGAGACATATTGCATATCATGATTGTTACCCTTCAATGAATTTTATTATCAGCGAGTAATAATTACACGGTGTTCATGTAACAACGAGCATTGAAATAATCTTAAAGAAGCATTCAACCTAGAACTTACACACCAGCCTGATAGGGTCAGGCTCGCGTCGCGTTAGTAGGTACTTGGGTGACCTACACCAAATCTTGTAAGATTGTTGGCTGTTTCGTGTTCTTTGACAATAGTTGGTCAAGAAAACCGCCTGAATGACTGACCGGTTGGCTCAATCATTAGCTCAGAGAAAAACATTATTGGAGATATTAACTTGAAATTTTGACTAATTTTGCGTGAGTATTGTAGAGACTCACTAAGTATGAATTTTTCCACATTCCGATTTTAAGGATGTGAATTAGGTGATGTGATTTTCCCATTTTTTCCTATTTCACTCCGTCTTTTCAAATAAAAATTGTTTTCGACTATTAACAGGTCATTGCTATGTTGTTCAACGTTTCTCCACAAAAGCAATTCACATTGCTTAAATTTACGATCGCACACCGAAAATTTAAAAATACTTAGTATTCATAGGTGGTCATATTTGTTGATTGTTTAATGTTGACTTTAATTGATGAAAAACCATGTCATATGTAACTAAGTATTGTAAATTTATTTAGAGAGTACTTGGCGAAGACTCAAGAGTCGAAACGTTGTAATAAAAACATCAAGAAAAAACGAAGTAATGGTCTATAAATAGTAGTACATAATATGGAAAAGGTTGGAAATATATAGACGTAAATTATTAATACGTAGATCATTCTGTCATGATTTATCATTACAGGAAGAGCAAAACATTCCGTTGATGACCCCACCGGTGACTCAGGTGGTAGTGTTGTCGCTTATCGCTAAGTCATCCCGGGTTCGATTCCCGATGGGGCCAGAAAATTTATAGCTTTTCACATGAATGTCCCAGTTCATATACTTTCCTTCCTCTATCCAGCTCCTCCTAGTATCAATAACACTAACTATTACTAATTACTTCTACTAACCCCTCCACGTGGGCCAAGTTGTTGGTAAACCCAGCTAAGCGGCCCACCAACTAACAATAGCCCACCACCCAACTCCTAACTCCTATCGCTCCATGTAGATAAGCTTCAATAGCACGCTACATTTCCCATTTACAAATACAATAATTTAAAACAAATTAAAAATTGATAGATGCAACTGACGAGAAGAAGGTTCTGTTCCAAATGGCACGATTGTTTTAATACAAAATGTGGAATCCAAAAAATAATATTACTTTTAGCAATTTGGATTTTGAAAAAGGAGATTGAGTAATGATACAGTTCTAATGTTTTTGGACGAATTCCTCAAATTGCTGACACTTGGTTGATAAAAAACATTTCAAAAAGAAGTTTGCTTATGTCTTAAGAATTATTTAAAAATTTTTTAAATACTATGAATTATTTTTATTCGTTATAATTATAAAGTTATAGATAACTTTTATGCAAAACAAATCAATATTGTTTAACAAAAATTTTCACACTATTGCAAATATTTGTATCTTAGCCATTTATTTACCTTAAATGTAGTGTGAATAAGAATTGAAGGAAAAAGTCCCTTAAACGATGTCAACGGAGTTCCTCGACACTTCCTAATGGTCATACAGTCGGATAAGGAATTAAAAGTTTTGGGTACCATTAAACGCGACATTTTGTACCTGCCCTAATAGCTGGGCACCCCGCCGCCCGTCGTCATGCTAACCGACCGACCTGCCCAATGTATTTTGTGAGTCACCTACTAGAGAGTTATTTAAAGTGCTAATAATTGAGCATTTGTATTTTTATTCCTATTATCTTATACGCTTTGATTCCATACATATTTCCAATAAAAATGGATACAAACACGACGTATTTATGACATAACTGAGTTTTAAGCTTATGTTTTTACTTATTTACGTAGTATTTAGAAAATATTGTAATCCTGAAATATATTCGGTTGCGAAATTTGACGGAAATATCCGTTTTGGGAGTCCCTGATTCCGAAAAAGTGGTGCGTAGAATTCCACTTGGAATTTTCCTAATGCTTTCATAAAACAGGTATGTTCGAAAGGAAAATATATTTCGATTATCGTACTGTAGAAAATGCATCAGTGCTCGACACGTCTGGTTGTAGAAACAATTAATTAGGTTTTGGAGTACTTTTTGGCTTCGGTTTTATTTTTGTAACAATATTTAATTTCTTCTAAATAGTGAAAAGTGCATTTTATAACTGGAATGAGGTAATAATACATCTTTGAAACAGCAGCTTTGATCATTCGTCTGAATTTCAGAAATTAAACGAGTAACCCCTGAGAAAGCTCAGATTTAACTTCGAGTTTTCTTCAAAATATTTTTATCAATCATGAAAGTTTTCTATTATCCTTATAATTAAGGTAATTTCTCATCAATTACAACTTTTATGGATGGATTTCTCTTGTTAGTAAGATATAAGCGGTTATTGACGATAAGAGCGCAATTTTCCACGTTTTCTGAGATTGACACGTATAAAAGTAAGTAATATAAGAACAAAAGAAACACAGAACAGTTCTATGCCACTGATATTTGGAAGCTTTGAATTCAAGAATTCTCAAGTAATTCTCTGAATAGTAGATTTAATTTTCCAAATAATGTCACTGTACGTTTTTAAGAGTAAGAATATCCTAATATGTTTCAAACATTATTTGTGTCAACTACTTCGTATAACATATGTAAAATGTTTCTCTACTACTATAATAAATTCATTCATGTTGAAATAAACAAAAATAACATTGTCACCACTTTGAAGTCCAAAGATCATGACTACTGGCTCATTCGACACTCTCGACAACTGATGCAAATAATGAGTCTCAAAATTTTATTATTTTAGCAGCAGTTCTACAACTTTTATTTTAAAAAAATACAAGGAAAACAAGAAGTGAGGGAAATAACAATACTGCAGGCTCAGATTTTAACAATTAATAGAAATAATTGTTGTATCCATTCTAGAATTTTTATCAATATCATAGCGCTCTTCAGTCATTTCCCTTCGTCTGTCGACAAAATGGAAATCATAATTTGTTGAAAATTTAATGTATTATACATTACTTCGGTACAATAATGTTGCGTTACAAAATGTATTGTGTTCAAGACATAGGAGAAAACCTAAAAAAACTTTGATATAGAAAAAAAAACTTATTTTTTCCTTGATTTGCTTCTTTTTGTCACCTGATTACTGGACTAGTGGTTAAATATGCATTTGATGCCAGTAAGGTTGTGTTTGGTATCATTTTTCATCACTTTTGGCGTAGATTTCAATTGTTTTAAAATAACACAATTTTTATAAATAAAAATTAAATTTTTTGTGGCAAAGCCAACCCGGTGAAATAGCTGCCCACTGACCCCATTGACTGGGCACAGGTAGACTTGCGGAGACCTAATCCTTCAATAAGTGTCGAGTTTAATGGCGAAATTATCCTTTTACCTGTGGATCTGTCGAAGTACGCCCAATTTATATGGGGGCATATACCTAAGATCCCTCGAAGGATTATAAGGGTCCGAGAGATACGGGTAGGGGAGACAGGTAAAATGGCCACTAAAAGGAAAAACGTTCTTCAGTAATCTTATTAAAAGGAATTTAAATTACAAAATTATTTAATATGTAGAAAATTTAGTGTTGAACCAATAGCAATCAATAAATCATATCTCGAAAGATATTTTTGAAATGTTTGTTTTTCCCAACTCCTGCAAAGTGGTCACTTTACCCCATAGTACGGGGTAAAGTGGCCTGGAAGTCATGAAATGATAAATACGTACATAAATTTACCTCAAACTATATTTTTAATATTAATAATTATAAATTGCTTAATAAAAATAAATTACAATATTAATGTTGCATATACAATATACGAATATGAAGTAATGTTCTTTTTTTCGCAAAACATACCCATAATTTTCTTAGAAACTCAAATTATATAATTATTCCTAAAGATCTACTACAATAAAACGTAAAAAAAAACTTGTTTAAATGGTGTGCCAATGCATTGATGGGTGTCCAAACCTGCAGTAACGTAGGCCTTGTTATTAAGGGAATTCACTGCCTTCATGTTAGCGAGTAGCACGTTCATCTTGCTTAGTTATTATTTTGTTTTATTTCCTTTCGTTTGATCTCAAATCTAAATTGCATGGAACAAGAATCTTAAAAGATGATAAGAAAGAAAGCAAATTNTGTTTAAATAAGTAAATAATTCAACTTAAGAAGCGGTCGGAGGCCCAGACTACTTTGCCCCAGCATATTATTGGTCACTTTACCCCGTTGGACACCATTTCACAAAGCGACAACTACCTTCAAAGCTGAACATTCTATTTCGTAGAACCTTGACGGTGACGAGCCCTAAAACCCCAAGAAAAAAATCTATTTCGTCATATGCTATATCATTTTAAAAATAATTACGCTAAGTTTTCAGCAATGTCTCGATACAATTTGCATCAATAAAAAAACAAATAACAAGAAAATAACTCAACATTTTACATCAGTACTAGAGAAATTAGAAAAATTGTGAAAACGAGAAATCTTATTAACTGATCGCACATAGATTGACAGAACACTAATGGCTTCTCAGTGAGTTAATTCACAGCTTCGTCAACAAGTTGTAGTAGTTTCCATTGAGTGCGAGCCAATGGCCACTTTATCCCGTCTGACCACTGTACCCCAGTCTCCCCTACCCTTTCCCCCTTTATTCATAAGTTCAAAGTACTAGTAAACATTGCTATAAAATTAACCATTAATCTTACATTGTTAAATGATGACTCACTTTTCTCGTGTGAGATAGACAAATAAAACACAATTTGAATCACATCTCTACGACGTCCCGTTCCCTAGTTAGCATTCTCTCTTTTTTTAAGGTTGAGATACCATTCACGCCATAGACAAACGCAGCAAAGAAATCAATTTCCATTGTAGCATTTGTAAATGGGAAATGTAGCGTGCTATTGAAGCTTATCTGCATGGAGCGATAGGAGGTAGGAGTTGGGTGGAAGGTTATTGTTAGTGGGTCGGCCGGTTAGCTGGGTTTACCAACAACCAGGTCCACGTGGAGGGGTTTGTAGAAATTGTTAGTAATAGAGTTATTGATAGAGGAATAAGTCTACAAGACGTGGATAGAGGAAGGAGAGTTCGCTTTTCAGTAGTCACAGTTATATGAACTGGGACATTCATGTGAAAAGCTACAAATTTTTCTGGCCCGATGGGGGATTTGAATCCGGCATGACTTGATGAAGAGCGAGAATGCTGCCACCTGAGCCACTAGAGGGGCAAGAAATTAATTGGCCTATCGATAAAAACACCGTGGTGTTTTGAAACAAAAATATTAACCCTGTCAGTGTCGAATCAAGGCACCTCACTACGTTCATGTCCATGAAACACCCGTAAATAGTACACCATTGATATTGAACTAATTATCATAGGAGGAATTGAATAAAAATTGTCCGAGACAAAAAGCTATCAATTATATCAATATTTTCTTTTGACATTTTCTTTAAACTATATCTACGTAAAGAAAGAATAAAATCACTTTTATTTTAAACCAGAAAAAATATTCCTCTGGTAAAGTTATTTAGAATATACTGAATTTTAAAGTGATTACTGAATGAGGGTTATTTTATAGTAGCGCCCTGCCTAGGGTTAGCATGGGAATTCTTGTTATGTTGCACTTGAACTCTTTGTAATAATAAAAGACAAAAGCAGCATGTCAAATATTTCTTTGTCCACCAAAACGTTTGCCCCTGAGGCATTTTTACGGCAACTTACGTGCATTATGTAACAACGCAATTTACAATGCTCAACATATATTATTGATATCCGGATATTTTATGATCGATTAACGTGAAAAAATTCGATTCCAAAATCATGCCGAATAATTTAAAACGCAGGAGGCATTAGGACGAACCTAATAATAATTTCTTGACTTCAAATGCTTAAAATGAAAGAAATTTATCTGTATTAACATGTAAATAAACGCAAAAATTACAAAAACTCTACAAATAAAATATAAAAACAAATTGGCGAAGCGTTTAACCGAACAATATTCACCTAGATTTATTCTGGCAGATTTTGGACACGCATTAACTTTAGAAATACACATCTTCTTTCAGTCACTCAAAGGCTTTGATTAAGTGTGATGACAATCGGTAATTTTGCAAAAATTCAATAGAGTCAGTAATAGAACTAATATGTAGTAAAATTATTTAATATATTATTTTAACCGAATAAAACCTAGCAAATATACACCAAGAATTAACGTTATCTGGAGTATATATCATTTTCTGAGTCATGTAGTCTTATATCAGTAACGAGATATCGCAGAAGTGTGCAATTTTGTTTTATTCGTCTATTATAGACGAGAAAAATGTGCCATCACTTAGTTTCATGACATAATGTTTACTTTTTTATCATCTTCAACTGGGGATTACCTATAAGGAAATGAAAGCGATTGGAATTACCCCCTCCTCATCGGAGATAACCCGGAGGGGTCGGCATAATCCTTTTACCTGACCTGTGGGGTTTTCTGGCTGCGGGATTTTCTCGCGACACTGGTTCGTTTGCCCCCATCAGAATCGTGTTTAACCTTATTTCTCTATATAATGTAAAGCATTCCAAAACTGTTTTGTTTCATACTTATTTCTTGAAAGACGAACCAGTTCTTTTTTTCGCTTTATTTCCTTAAATTCTCTTCATATATTTTTCTCAATTCCTCTTTCTTTAAAGTATATTCTCTGCACGTAAACGTTATACATTCATTTCTGCCTTTCTTGAAATTGCCGTTTGCATCCAAGAATTGCAATAAGGAATTATTTCAAGCACGTCTTTGGGAGTATTTTCATATACATGGCAGGTTTCTGAGTTCGTGTGGTTCCTGAACCATACGTACATTTATATTTCTTTTTTGTCAATTCTATTATTTCCTGACTTTTATTGCGTTTTGTTAATTAATCTGGACTATGTTAATAGTTATAATTCATCTTTCTTTGATTCTAATATATTCAATGCATCTCTGGTCCTTCACATTATAATAAATTTTATTGCCTTTCCTGACACAGTTGATGCAAATTGATATTTTCTTCTTTTCCATTACAATCCTTGTAGTTATCACACTGCTCTCCGCACTGTCCGCATACCTCTTGTTTCTCCTCACAAAATTTACCAATATGACCAAACCGCAAACATCTGAAGCAACGCTATGGTTCTAACATAAGACGCGCGACATGTTTTTATTCCTAAATATATTATCCCTCTTTCAATGATTCTACTAAAACAGTCCCCATTGAACCACTATGTAATT
The DNA here is from genome assembly GCA_002313205.1 of Laupala kohalensis. Lineage (NCBI taxonomy): Eukaryota > Metazoa > Arthropoda > Insecta > Orthoptera > Trigonidiidae > Laupala > Laupala kohalensis. The sequence goes on along the minus strand of NNCF01128649.1, from coordinate 320,735 downwards.
AAAATCATTTGCTTTCTTAGTTTGTGTCTTTTAATTATCTTCATTTTCTTTCGAGCCTCACTGTTTAATTTGATCTCGGGATTCTTCTAGAAACTATTCCTCCGTCTTTCCAACTTCCGCACCGAAAACATTTCTCCTCGATCGAATCTTCCTTATTGTCCTGAATCCAATGTCTTCTGATTTTCAAATTACCTGCTACAACTTTTCAACTTCTTTTTAATTTGCTAATTTTAATAACGAGTCACCGTTTTGTAATCTCGCTAGCTTCTGTATTCAAATTCTGCTTTTTATTTGAGATTCATCATTAATATCATTACAATTGTGAATATGTACGATTTCTTTTATAGTTTGTTTTAAAATGAACATTGCATTGGAATTGTAGTAAGTTCATGCCTTCTAAGTAACGCTACTCACATCTCGTTGGACTTCAATGAAATCCAAATTTACTCTAAAAGCTTTTATTTACTCTAAATACGGAATCTTGGATAGTTGTTTGTTTTCCCATTATTTCGTTTATTACGTTTGTTATTAAGTTTAATACGTTTGTTTCCCTTTAAGAACACTGAATATGCGTTGTACATGCCATTTACGATTGCGAAATCTTCGCATGGGCCCACTAGTTCACATTATTTTATTTCCATAAAGAGCGATAATTTCCGTAGAAAAGAGGATGGCATGAAAGTGATAAGGAGGGTACACATAAGCTAAAGTAGGGTGCGTACCCGGAAATTAACTCGCTCTCTTCGACAAGGCACTCCCGTTTTCCTCTTCTCTATCAATACTTCCGCGCGTTGGCATTTCCTAAATATACCTTCAGGTGATAGGAAAAAATACGTAATGATAGCATAAAGTACGCCCTTCAGGGTTTTGGGCATTATGAATTTGCTGATTAATGCGAGGCCAAAATCATAGCCAGCGGAACAACACTTGAAAATCGGATTTTATTTCGTAGGTAAAATGCTCATTTTTAATGGTAGTACAACGTAATCAAGCATTCCAAATGGAAGATGATGGCAGAAATCCAGCGGAAAACCTTCGGCCTATACGTAGGGCGGAACCTAAAGGGCTTAAATCGACCCTTACATTCGCAAAAAATTATTTTTTTCTTGAATGATAGTATAACACTTGTCCTTTCGAAACTGGTTTTTTAGCGTAGAATGAACAAAAATCGAAGGGCATACCGATCTAAGTATATTTTTACCCGTAATATTCATATAAAATTTTACATATTAAAAAATTAAAATTTGAAAATGACGTAAATGTTGCTATGAGATAATTTTCAAACGTCATTCTCAAATTTTATTTTTTAAATATGTAGATCAATATTTCATGATATACATGTTGCTATGAGATAATTTTCAAACACCATGAAATATTGATCTACGTAAGGACATACGAGAAGAGTTTACAACCCATTATAAAAACTCGTATTGTAAAAATTTGTTGAAAAGTAGTAAAATTTCAGGGTCATTTTAGAACGACTGTCCAACTGGCAGCCCGCGGATGATATACGGTCCACGAAACATATTTTACGACTCGAGAGTAATAGTACATTTTAAATCAAACTTTGGGGGGCTCGACTTTGTGTTATAAATCTATGCTGTCAGAATTAATATTTGACACGGCATGTTCGGTAGGAGAAAATAGAAAATTATGCTCGGAATTACCCCAACATACGTAACAATATGAAAACATTTTACTTTAACACTGAATATTGTAAATACTTTAAAAAAATTAAGAAATATACTAATTATTTTTTCAGCTTGAAATAACATAAATTTGTTGGTGAGAATCAAGATATTGCGTTATAAATTTATAATTATTACCCCATAAGTTCTTTTTCGTCGGACAACAATTTGCCAAACCCCACCCCGTATCACCCTCATCAATCAAAAGTGTTTAGAAAATGGCCCGCAGGTTGAAATAAGTAGTACAGCGCTAGTGTAAAGAATTTTTGGTTTTCATTGAATCATGCAATTAGATTTTTTAAACTTCATACCGTCGTTTTGGGATATCGTGTTTTTATCTTATTACACATTTATGTAAAGTTGCACCAGTTTTTCAACGATTGTTATGTATATATCTACACATTTACCAGTGTCGCACCACTTTGTGCAGCGAGCTATTATGCGGATATGTATATTTATTTTAAGAGAAATAGTTACATTCTGTAAATATCCTTCATCAACCACTGCTACGTACTGCTAACATATAAGTAACCTAATGAGTTACGCAAACGAAATCTACTCACACATCCCTAAATCTTATAATGTTAAATGGATACTTAAAGTCGACTATTTCTTTTGCTGGTTTGATGGAGATAAAGTACCCCAAATTGTTGAGGGAATTTCAAGTTATGTCAGCTGAGGGACGTAAATAAAATACTATTGAATGTAAAATATTCTGAGCTATTACAACATGAAACTTTACAATTGTACAAAATTAATATGTTTTCTGGACATCAAGCTTCTACTGAGAAGGTAAATGTAATTTGATTAAGTGTTAAATATTCAGGACAATTAGAAAAATTAAAAAATGGAATTACTATATTTTTTAAATAACTAGTTATGCGATAAAAAGTTGCTGACTGCTCTATCGTGATAAATAATGCAAACTTCCATTGCGATTTTGCAGCATTTTATGATATATTTGCGTGTGTCGGTCATTAATTACGAAGTATGACTTATATTTTCAATATCATGTTTTTTTTTAATACTTGCCCATTGATAGGAGTCTACGGAATGGATTTTTTTGTGGGGCTTTAAGGGCTCGTCAACAACAAGGTCATTAGAGCCCAGAACTACGGAATGGATCCCCCAGGGGATATACATCTAGTAAGTATGTGTTTGGCAAACACGGGGCCCCGAGCTGTCTGGCATTACTTCCACTGACTTGTGCAAGGTTCCTTCCTTTCTCTTGCCTGACCTTCCTTGGTCACCTCTTGTTCTTTTCGATCCCGACGCTATTAGGGCTAGGGTATCTTTCATTTTCCTTTTCCTTTTTCTTCTTCTTTAAAAAAATGTTTTAAGTAAAGTCTTTAGATATGTTGATATTTGAGTTTTGAGTTGTAATGCAGGAGGGTTTTTAGTGGGTATGGTTGAGTCATTCGGCGAGTCCCACACGCGGGGAGAGTCATGTTGGCTCTCCCTAGTGCGTAACTACATTTTCCCTACCTGTACAAGTTTTAAGGACTCTAATGACCTCGATGTTGACGAGCTCTAAAGCCCCACAAAAAATCTACGGAATGGAATCATTTAAAAAGTCCAATTTCAGTCGTGATCACGGTGACTCTGATGATGGTGATAAGGAGGAGGAGAAGATAGAATATGTGTATATACAATGATGGTAGCAATGGAGAAACGGCCTGTTGTCATTTCAACCGAATTAGAATCTTCCACCCAAGGTGAAAGATGCAACCTTCTAAATATTATCTAGACATTTGTTTTGCTCATAATGTGCGAGGTAACAGGAATTTACTCCTTAGTTTTGATGTTTGTTTCCTCTCTAGTTAGTTTGTAATTCATATTTCACCTTTGTTTAGCTTTCCCTAATATTTGGATAATGTGTATCGGATCATCAGAGATAATTTCTGCGCTTGTGAAATGTTCACCGAGTCATTTTTATAAAGTGATCACTCTAATGAGATAATAACTTATATTGTTTCCTAGTATACAAAGAAGAAAATTGGCAAAATGGCATTCGATAGTTAATAAGTTGTATTATTTGTTACCGATATTAATTTTGTGATAAATCTGGGCTAAATGGTTTTAAAAAATTGTTCAAATGAAGGAATAAAGAACATGTAAATATTACAATTTTATAGGTTATATATCGATTTTAGCGAAAAAATTGGGAAATATAAGATTTTGTATTTTTTTAACAAACAACTTTTTGAACTTTTTGTCGAAATCAAATTTTCTCAAAATGTTCACATGACAGTCTACTTTGCAATAAAAATGGTTTCTTATAAAATTTTCCATTTTTTGAAAAAATTGTAAATGCAAGAATTACTATTATTATGAGTTGCCCCAGATTTAAAAAAACGGTGAAATTTGCTAAATAATTAATGGAAATACGGAAATTTTTATGTGAAGTGATTTTGAAGTCGCGCAACCAGTCTTATAGCAAGTGAAAACACAAGAGAGGTATGACGCGTTTCACCACAACTTTTACTATTTTAAACGCTGCTCACTTAAACAACTTGTTTAAACAACGTCACTGTAATTATAGACGATACCATTACCGATAACAAAAAATACAACTTCGAAAAAATCGACAACCGTTCAACCAATTTCTTATTGGTAATAAACAAAGGTGATATTTAAAAAAATAGAAAACTCGAACCCTGTGATAGAATAACTTTTGTTTCTTTTATACTTGCGTAGTACGCCATATTTTAAGCTGTTTAATTTAGAAACTCGAACAACTAATAGCGCAGGATCCCGCGTAAATTGTTTAGTACCGAAAAAATACCCCTTTTTGACATTAAATATAGGGATGCTATAATCAACCGATTCTTTGCCAATTCAACGGAGACAAACTACAGGGTATTCCAAACAATTTCCATCTTGGTGGTTTAGGACATTATAACCATTTTTGACGTAATTCGACAACTGTTGAGAAAAAAACTTAAACGTTCTCAGCAATTAATAAATGTACAGCGCGCATTGTTGTATAGTTGTTTTTGTTATTGCAAGGATTTTTTTCTTTTAAAATCATAAAAACAAAAAAGAATTGTTCTTCGTAATAATTATTGCAAAAAAGTAAAACAGTGGTTTTCTGAACTTTTTGCTACAACGAATTAACGAATTTGAACCTACAATGCCTTGTCTAGGATCAATACCCCAGTCAAAAGAGGAAAATAAAATGAAAAATCTCAAATTTCGCACTTTGAGGGTTTATTACAAAAAAATTGACCACCTCTACGATCCTTCAAAAGACGTAGAGGCTCTTAGATTTGCGTATATTACACGATAAAACTACTCTCTACCTTCTCAAAAATGTTTCGACTTTTTTGCCCCTTTTCCTGGCCTCTTACCCACTTATTTCCTTACTTCTCTCCAGTTGGACGGGGGAATTTCACGAACTCTAAGTGACGAGTCCCTATGTGACTAAGCCAAGATATAATATCACTCAAATTGGGTATATTACATTTTTATTTTGTTATAAGGCAAATCTTCCAAGATTCGTAGTTAACTTCTCTTTGCCACGCGATTAGCATTATTTCTTTTGCATAGATACGTCAGTCTTATAGGCATGGACATGACACGTTTGAAGAGCAGCAATTTTGCCCCCAATTCCAGTTATGTTAGCTTTTAAAGTACTTTTGCACTTAATACTTTTGTCGTGCACAAAATAGACACCACGGATACATAACATATTTAGGCATTCATATTTGCTACGTAACAAAAATGATACATGAAGACTATGTATCAGGGTACTTTGCTACTTCAAGATAATTTTTGATAAGCAATATCACACTGTTAACTTTTAAAATATTGTTGAACTATATTTTTAATGTGCATTAAGAAGGTACAGAATATTAAATTTTAATGCCATTTTAATTTTATTCTGCTTTAATTCAGCATACGAAATGTGAAAATATTTTTGAAATAATTTGGTTTTGAGGAGAATTCGTTTAAAACATTCTTATCATGTCAAATGTGTACTATTCTTGTAGCACAAAATGAGCACTAAATAATTTTGCGTTTTGCACTCATAAGTATAGCAATTTATATTCTTTTAGGTGTTCTGCGGGTTTAATATTAAGGCAGCAAACAATTCAATAGCATAAATTAATTATTGTGCACTAAATATGCCCAAATTGTTGTTTGATTTTTTTTCATTCTGCCCCAGTTGCTTTGGTAGCCTAATGGAGTTCCTGTAGGAAACTTCAGCAATTGAGTCATTTCGCATAGCGTTCCCTTCGTGCCTTTGGCTTAAACGGTTTTGGTGGGTGAAGAAGAAGATGAATAAATATCATACAGAGAAAATATAACGGGAAAAATCGAGTAAATATTCTAGCTTTGCTGCTTGCAGGAAAAATGGCGGATGTTAAATGAAATGAGAAAAAGAAGATATGATGGACTATATACACCATAGACATGAATATAAATAGACAGCAGTGTTATGCACCGGTTGTCCGAAGAGGAAAACGAAGTTTGGTGTCTGTCACATTCGCACATTGACTTGGGTGGGGAAACTCGATTCCTCTCTGATTACTCCCCGCAAAGCATAGAGCATCTTCCCTCCTTCCCTCCTCCAAGCGGGCAAGTGAGAGAGAGTGCGACATCTTTCAGTATCTTCTGTCTCATAGTATCATGTTCAACCCACAGCAGAGATCGCTGAGTCTATTTATATGTAAGGCTATGTAATAATCGTTACCATTACCTCAAATCTGTCACAAAACTCGCATCGATCTCAGAGAGTTCATCGTGTGGCAAAAACGTGTGCGTCACTTCGCTGGTGTATTATGCCATAACTCCCTAAAACCAGTTCAGGTTCATTGTTTTAGGTCGAAAAGAAAGGAGAAATTTTAATGAACTCCCATTATAGTCGATTTTGTAAAACCACTTAATAAAGTAGAAAACTTCCATGTTTATGGCTTCTTCAGTAACTTTTAAATTTACAATCCAACCGTTGTCATCAATAAGCAAGGATATATTCTTTTTCCATATATCTGGATAATGGTGGATTTGGCTTGTGCCTAGCTCAATCCCGCGATCAAGGGATTCAGGTTGTGAAGATCGCATTCCTCACTTGGATAGGGTCGATCTCAACCCCGGGTTTTTCCTGCCGATATTTTCCTTATCGCAGCGCAGGACGTAACTTGACTGTCGCGAAATGGGAAAGCGGAGAGGAGGGTTGTTTTTGAAATGTGTGTTCTGAGTTTGGGCACGCTGCAGGGAATCTTGGAATAATACTTCCATTTTCGAATATTTCTCGCAGAAATGGAAAATTAAATAATTTCAGAGGTTTTAGCGAACTTCCACTCTTTTAGATAAAGCAACATTAAAAACGTGAATTCAAACAGCGAGTAGACAAATTGAATTGAGCTCTTCATTTATTCGAGGACAGTCAGTACCTTATAATTTATCATTGACAGATCGAGGGCTTTTTGTTTATATTCAATAATTAGATTACATCTACGGCAAAATAGTGAATAAATACAATTAGTCATGAAATCGCTTTAACGTACTTGTCCATTTAAAACTTATGACTAATCAGGCAATGTGACCACAACTAGAAATGTATGAACTCTTTACGGGGAACTATTATAACAGTATTTTTTAACATAAATAATAATTATTAAGGTGAGGTTCATAAAATTTTGGCCCTCTCTCAATAATTATCATACATGATGGAAAACGGGGTGAATAACGAAGAATCCATCTATTTTAAAAGTTGTAAACGAGTATACATTTAAATTAAAGTTCTCTGAAATTCATGTGAGATGTATCGTGTTTTACAAAAATAAGATTTCGTTACGAACTTGAATGATATAAATAGCAAAGTTAAGACGTCCAAAATATGTAAAGTAAGTGACTTATTAAGAGGTCTAACAACTAAACAATATGAAAACTATCTTAAATAATTTAATTGTACCCTTCCTGAACTCAAAATTTGTTGCCGTTGGAAAAAAAGCAAGTGAAGCTAAAAACAACCTCCCTTCACACTTTTTCCTCGAGCACACAAGCAGACTAAATAACATTTCTGACATGAGACTAAGCACTTCTCTAGACTTCAGACTAGCAGCTTAACAGAACATATGTTATTCTGGCGGTTTAAAAGTTGTTGCGGGGAACAGTTTTCGTTTAAATGAAATATTTCATAATCAACTACCTTCTCTTTCAAGAACACTTAGTAAAGACTTAGATATTTTTTTTAAATAATAGGTTGAGAAGTGTTGTAAGTGTATTGTCAACCTATTTTTGTTAACGTGGCGTGAGACGGCTCAAGATACAAATGCAAGACTATTGTTACTAATAAAGAAATTCATCTCCAACGGAGTCACCTCCGGTGCCAATACGTCCTTATTTGGGCAGGAGGATTATTTCTGAAGGGAAAAAGATAAGCTCCTGAAGGAATAAGATAAGGGACGAGAAAAATCTGACCGCAAGCAACCGCGGGGTTGCGCTCGACCAATGGAAAAGGGCCGGGACTGACCACGAGGTTGAGATTGACTGTTCCCGTGGATTTTGGGGCGGGGATTTCCGGTTCCCCCCCCCCCCCCAACAAAAAAAACTGAGTGAGAAATAGTTTTTTGTACATAAAAAATAAATTATGTTTGGTATACAGACCTATTATATTTGTTTGCAACTCAATAAACTAGGATGCTCAATAAACTGGAAACATATTTCTTGGCTTAGTTGAGTAAAACATATTTTTGTCCCTTTTAATAAACCTCATTTTTAGCTCCTATTCCCTTCCTTTTTTCGTACGAAATTCGCACAAAAAAATCGTAACCCTGATTATAACAGAAGCACTAATGTATGTTCCTTGCTTGTGCGTTTCATGTCGCCGCAGAGAGCGAGCGCTGAGATCGCGTCACGAGACGCAGCAAGCGACGGTGGAGAGGCGGTGGAGGTCAGTAACCGCACTTGCTCTGTGTCTCTTTCGCTCGCGCTTTTTCTCTCCGTCTCTTCGATTGCGCAAGGTGAAGGTCACTTGTCCCCCAGATGTGGTATGTAGCAGCTCTCTTTCGCAATCGACATTTGACGTCACCACCAAAAGCATCAAATTTTTACTTCCAAAACTTCTCTCAGGAGTGGCTGAGGTAAAAAACCATTAGGAAGTCATGGACATTCTTTACATACTTTGTATTGTCATATTAGGTATTTATCAATCTACGTGACGAAAATATGTACAAATTACACAACAATATAAACATAATCCATAAGCTCCCAGACCAAAAACAAGTTCTATATTGAACAAACCGGCCGCGGTTTCATAGACAAAGTGGACATATCGCATTTGTGTTCTAATTTTGGAAGTTTCATGTTACCTGAAATGTTGACAATTTTGTAAATGATACATTGAATCATAGTTCACATACCTCGTCCTCGCCAAATTTTGTTTTTCACGGATTTCAATGAAGTTTCGTTCACTTATTCTACCTACGCGAATTTCTATGCATTATCGCTAAGATATAGTTTTCTTGTTTATTTATTATTGAGTTAATTTTGAAATGGTATTTTCCTTGAAAAATTACAAGTACGAAAGGTGGCCATAGTTAAGGATTAAAAATATTTTAAATATGTTATACATTTTGTAAATTTTTCAATTGATTGTTGGTACTGTAATCTGATATATTATCTGCATTTAAGATATTAACATAATTGGTTTCGTTATTAAATAAATCAATTCAAATATTGTTATACGAGGGTCACCTTTGAAATAAGGTGTTCCAAAACTGGCCCGCAAGTAGTAGGGTCGGAGTGGGGTGGGGGTATTGTTAGCAAGATTCGAATATCACTCTTTCACACCTCAATTTCAATGTCTTAATTCGTAATAATATTTTAAGCACTCTAATATAACGGATTACTTTCCTAGTTCATAAATATATTGTAATGAAGATTCCAAGTATGAAACTTCCCACACTAATTCGTCTGTTTACAATTACCCCGCGCTTTTACAATAACGAATTCTCTCCTAACGTAAAGTATGGAACAAGTGGCCTTATGTCATGGATATTGTTGGAACCTTAAATTTTATTTTCACCCTCGTAATACCGTGTTTACATTTATTGCGATTCGATGTTTACATTTACCCATTTCACTTGTGTGTTTTTATACAAATGCCGTTAACACAGACTGATAGTTTCATCGATCATCAGAACGTCCTAGAATTAAGAAATGACTCATTCTTTTTATATTTACACATTTTATTTATTTTAGTGCTTAAAACCTGTACACCAGCCATGTATTAACTCTTGCTGTAGGAAGGAAGAAGAGTTAAAAGAACAAGGAGAGCTAGAAGGAATACATTTCAAGAACGTTTAATTTGCCAGGAACTTTAAGAAAATTTTTACTGCATTCTTTTTCATTAACTGGTGAAGGTAAGATAATTTTTTTTTTCAAAGAAAATTTGTCATCAGCAAGAACGAAATTAGTTTTTGCGTTATAAATTCTGCTCAGTATCTTCCGATTAATCCCCCAGAAGTTATTGCCACTGTAAAAACATGAAAGGTATTTTGTACACATTTTTCCCTGTATGTTCACGAGTAAGAATGTACTCAGTACAACGTCTCTTGTGGTTGGCTCTAAGTATGTTACTTCCTCTAGAAGATTGTCTCCCATATTTTCAAAATATTTATTGTAGTATTTTGCCCCATCTTATCAACCACATTTGTTTTTTTACGAATATCAATCATCCTTAAGTAAATAGGTAGGTAAATTATAAAAAATAAATTATAAAAGTAAATTATAAATGAAGTAAATTATAAAAGAGCCCTCTGCCTACCAAAAGAACTAAAAATTGATTGGAATATAATTGAAACGTACTAAATGTGCTTAAATGCAAGATTATTCAGAAATACACATCCATAATACGACAAAACTGCGTGAAACTATCAGTAAATAATTATGTTTACAATTCCCCTGATCTTAGAAAAACTTGGGATAAATGTAAACTTAGATTTGTGGGTCCTGCAAAATTCCTTGATGACACCAATGATTTTCTGTTACCTTAATACATTACTGACAATTATAAATAACATGTAAAATACATTTCAATAATATTCCCACTGAAGTGCAATAAACGCAGTAACTTCGAATTTCATTCTTCTGGGTAACTCCATTTTCATAAGGTTGGTTTTCATCAACAGATGGGTTCAACAGGCGTGATATTGTTCTATTTCATCCACAGAGACACCAACTTCTAGTTTTGATCATCTTTTAGTTTCGGTGGCGCTCCGACCACTTGCTTACATTTACCCCTTTTTTACACTACCCCGCCTGACCCTACCCGAGGTGGCCAACACATGTAATTATAATATATGTTGTTATTATTATTATTATTATTATATGCGAGCTATTTTTAGATTTCACGCATTTTTCGTTAAAGTTCCATGATTTTACAGCGCACAAGAGATATAACGACAGATTGCAAGATTCATTTTGTAATATAAAAATATATTCGGGAAAATCAGCTAGTTCCGTAATGAAGGGAATTGTAAAACAACCAAATAATATAATTATATGAAATTATAACAGGATTATTTTCATTTTACACTTCATTAGCTTGAAAAAAAAAATACGGCGTGTCATTGAGGCCCCCTAATTGTTATATTATCGTGCGATATTAATATTCAGCCTCAATGCATAAGAAGGTTAATGGTAAACGCGTGAAAAGATATTATCGGAATAAAAACGATTCCATCATAAGAAACACTAAAAAAGATAACTACAACTTTTGCTTATATGAAAATGACTTTTTTACCACACTAAATAATCTAGAAACTTTACCTCCTTAAAGTAAATTATTTTTGCGTTGAAATAATAATAATAATAAAAATAAAATGACTAATACAGGTCTGTCCTTCAAAATTGGCAAAACTTATTTTGGCCCAAGTGCAAAGTTCAAATTGCGCTTTGTAGTATTGGTCGTTTGGAAAACTCCGAAAATTAGTTCTAGCAAAAACGCATCTACCGAAACCAGTTTTGGTCATTTTTTTCATCCAATGACGAATTCAGGTTTTGTGAGTTACATATACATGTATATTGAATTTCTTTGAGAAACATTTTCGGAAACTTAAAAATTAACCATTTAAAAGCATAAAAAGTATTTATTATTGAATAATCACAACATAATTATATCGACCAGGATTAATATTACTGGCTCATGTATCATCAACAATTGCTTTTAAAATGATCTTAAATACAAATCTATAAAAAATGAACACTGAATATGAGGAATTTTATTTCGTTTCGCAAGTCCTTCTCAAGCTTCGTGCACGTAGCGGCAACACTTGTTACATAGTCTCTTGTCTGCTACACGGTCAGTTTCACGCAGATGACAGTACCAGCTTTCTGCAGTCTTCTTCTCATTGAATTTGCTCACTCCACTATTCCCTATTTATGATTTATTTTTCTGCTGAACGTCTTTATTATTATTATTATTATTATTTGTAATTTACTTTATTTATGACATTTCTTTTCTATGACCAATTTGGGGAACCAGTCCAATATCCATATTTTGGCATTTTTTTCAATGCAGAGTTAAATTTCAATACTTAAACATGCCATGTAAGTTGGAAAGCTCCTGTTTAGAACAATACGTGAGAATTATGAATTTCTCCTCAGTTATATTAATCAACTTAGAAATTCTACTCATACACTGGAATATTACAGACATGACACCACAAAACGATGGATAATTTGTGCACCGCTCCTCCTAGACATACTAGTTTGCAAAAACACCGCTAAAATGCGACTACGTTCAAGGATATGCTGACATTTGGCGCCTAGTTGATCAACTAAGGGGAGAATAAAAAACGGACCACCTTTGGACCATGTTTAAATAATACTTCTTTTAAAAACATTAGTGTGTTAAAAACATTAGTCACCCGTGCGAGGAAAGTATGTGATAAAGAGAGCGTAGACAAGGAAATGAGACTTTGGCGTGATACTTTAAGCACCAATGGCTACAACAATAAAGCCGTAAACAACACCCTTAAACCTATCCAAAATGTTCGAACGGAGAATGTGGAAAACCGTGAGTTCCCCAAAACCGCCTCATTCCAATTTCTTGAAATAATCACTGACAAGGTTGGTAAAATACTCAAGAAATATGACATACGACCTGTCTACAGTACCCCTCAAAAGTTAGTGGCGGTCAGGAATACATTGGGAAACCGGACAAACTGTGGAAGAGAGACTGAGGGAGCATATAGATATTTTAAGTATGGAAGAACGACCAAATCAGCCGTGGCCCTCCATGCGATCGAAGGAGGACATGATTTTCATTTTGACGGTACTCGCATTATTACCAAAGAGGAACGTTGATGGCGCAAAGAGGTCAAGGAAGCCATAGATATTGCTACAACACCCAACAATCTTAATGTTGATAATGGTTTGTTCCTGAGTAGCGTCAGGAGTCGGGCAGTAACTCGCCCCGAGTGCTCCACCTCGCACGAGTGTCAAGCTCAGTGCCGCGCAATAAATAAATCCAGTAGAACGGAAGCTTCTAAAACAAAACTGAATAGGAAAGGATTATTTTTATTTATTTTAATTTCATCCAAACTTCCTTACAAAATCGTTTCACTGCTGTTTCACACTGAATACATTATTATCATTAGCAATATCTAATATTTTTATTTTAATATTACTGCAAATTTAAGTATTGTATTTATTGTACTCCATTAACGATACACCGAGCCACTATTAATTCATACATGTGAATACACATGGTGTTTAAATTAACAGTTTTTTAATCCTTTTTTTAGACAGTATCCAAAGTGGTCTATATTGCCCCCAAGGGGTCGACTACGACCTGCAAGGAGTCCGTGTTAGCGAAAAACAAAATTGGGGGTCCATGCGATGTAAACGGAGGTCCACAGTAGTGGATCTCGATCTCATTTAAGCAGGTCGTGACCTTAATTTTGGCTTTCCATGAATGGAATAATCCACGTACAGTCTATGAATGTCATGTGTATGTCATTCCTCTTACTTATCCCGAATTATGGAATATCGCGAGAAAGATTTTAATTCTTTACCATCTTGAAACCTGGTGGAAAGGGGTTTCAGTGCGGTTGCCAATCTCCTAAGAAAACAGACTGCACATCACTGACCGAGCAAATTTGAGATTAAACCTAACTAAATTGATGCCAAATGTTGAAAATTTGTTATTAAAGCATCAGGCTCATCTCTCTCGTTAAAAGAATTTATTTTTTTGCTTAGTTATTTTATGTAATATATACTAAATTTCAATTTGGTTGGTTTTAATTTGAAATCAATTAATAAATGTATAAAAAGAGACATGTTTTTTTTTTCACTCTACAGTTAGAAACTTAAATCATTCAAAGTGAGTAGCACTATACCAGCTGTCAAAAACACATTTGAAGTTGATGAATTTGCAAAAATTCAATATTAGATAAGCAGGGGGTCTACCCAAAACCGAATAACATGGCAAGTGGTCCACGAAACAAAAAGGTTTGGGTATAGATCATACTTAGCATTCGATCACTAGTAATTTAATCTGAAAATAACAATGTAATACAATGTTTTTACTTTTCTTCATCAATGGGGCATACAATGCAATTAATAAGCCGCTGAATTCTGCTTCACCGAAAACGCCGGGTTCAGGAGTTTCTCTCTGTTGATGCATGTTCACTCAAGGCAAGATTGTGACCGAAGTTTTGTCCAATATTATTAAGCAGTCTCAGGGGAACCAGTTGTACTAAATATATTGAAGCAAATGTATTGAACGCAAAATATTGATCGTGTAAGGCAAGGCGGCCTTTATATAACCAACGCGTGACCCATTCGACCTTGCGGAGTACGACTGCGACGTACGACTCTGGCATTGCCCTGAAGAAGGCCACAGCAAGATGGTCGAAACGTAGGAAGTTTTGTCCACTGAGACGCGGTTTGTCCCAGACAAACAAGTTTATTTTAAGTTTCACAAAAAAGGCTTTCGAATGTTTATTACACTTAAAGGGTACAGTGAAACCACGTTAGTTCAAAACACATGGAACCATTCAAAAATTTCGAATTACCGAATTTTAGAAAAATTCCTAGTATAATTTCAACTAATTTTCAACCGATACACATGTGTTCAAATTAAAGAAAGTCCACTCCCTATTGTTTAATATAATGTCATATGTGATTTTGGAACAGGATGATAATGTTGGTTGCAGAATATTAAAAGTACGTGTTTATATAAATTTATAAGCTGTTTATTTTACTTACGTTAGTGAGATGAAGAGGAAAAATGATGTGATTGAGACTGCTTTCAACAATCTGAGGGATGCGAACAAGCAAAATGTAGTCTTCCAATGACAAAAGAAATTCTGAGAAAACTGCAGCTCGAAAAATGAGTCAACTATCGTGTCGGGAGACGCGAATCTTGGAAAATGCTCCCCCTATTTCACGTTGCAGAAGACCCTCCGTTTAAGACAATGGATAAAGCTACGTGCAAAATTGTTTAGTGGTCAGTTTGAATAGAGCTATACAGCAAATTTATGTATTCATCTGTAATACCGTTACTATGCTTTTCAAAAGGTGAATTATAGGTCTCTTTTTAGAATTACCGAGGTTTCACTGTATATACTTTAAAATGGTTTTCGTTCTACTGCTATTCAAAGGTGTAATAAAGCTTACGAAGTTACAAGTGGGATCATTCATTTAGTTTCTTGGTGCATAGAGATTAAGCGTTAGAAAATTCTTAAATAATATTTAAACTTCCAAAGATCTAATTCCATTGTTGAACCACTAAAGTTCGTCCCGCTTACTACATAGAATTAATTCAGTAGTTGACGATTCGTTTTGTTTTCCCTGGAGTAATATTACTTGAATTTAGTAGTCGTTGGATTAATAAGTTTGCAGTTGTTGGCCTAAATAATTATTTTTTGTCATGTCAGTTGTCGATTTTTATTGTTTAATTAACATTTCATTCTTAACTTTCGTAGTAATATAATTCTGTATTGGTATTTCCTTAATATAGTGTTAGTTGTCAGTTTCCGTGTTTCTCATCTGCTTTCGACTTTAAGATGCTAAACAACTTACAACAATAGACTCAATTATATTCACCTACGATTTGAAATCAGTGTTATCAAAAGCTTTTGATTATGTATGGCATCCGGGTCTCCTGTCCAAACTAAGAAATTATCGAAATAATATTTTTCTAATAATTTCAAGTTACCGCTCAAAGCATACATTTTCCATTCGTCTTCAGGAAATAACTTCTGATACTGAAAATTTCCATGCCGGTGTTTCTAAGGAATCGGTTCTAGTTCCCTTGCTATGTAATGTGTATAGTGCTGACATTCCTACTAGTAACCACATTTAATTAGTTCAATTTTCTATTAATGTAATTGTATATTCCACAAATATAGTACTAAGTACAGTGGTGGGTGATTTTCTGAATGTATATCAAGATGAACTTTACCTTCATAAATGTTCCCTCTGGACAGATAAGTGACATATAGTTCTAAATAGTTAGGCTAAAATATTTACTGTTAGATGTCCTTCCACACCTCAACATCTCAAATACCAAAATAATGAAATACAATGGCTTCACTCATTCACTCATAGTGCTGACATTCCTACTAGTAACCACATTTAATTAGTTCAATTTTCTATTAATGTAATTGTATATTCCACAAATATAGTACTAAGTACAGTGGTGGGTGATTTTCTGAATGTATATCAAGATGAACTTTACCTTCATAAATGTTCCCTCTGGACAGATAAGTGACATATAGTTCTAAATAGTTAGGCTAAAATATTTACTGTTAGATGTCCTTCCACACCTCAACATCTCAAATACCAAAATAATGAAATACAATGGCTTCACTCATTCACACCAATAAAATAACTTGGTGTCTTTATGGATAGACGATTGAC
Source organism: Laupala kohalensis (assembly GCA_002313205.1). NCBI lineage: Eukaryota > Metazoa > Arthropoda > Insecta > Orthoptera > Trigonidiidae > Laupala > Laupala kohalensis. Next base: position 304,170 of record NNCF01128649.1, on the reverse strand, counting down.
ATGGAAATATAACAATAATCATCGAATCTCACTTGCAACAAAGCGATTCCACCAACCTATCTTAAAACACGATTTAGTATGCTGCAGAACATCTGTCATAACACAAAATGCGGTTGGAGCTCAGTTAGAAATTATCGCCGTCCTTCCAACTGCCGCCATCAAGTTCGACCAAATACACATTCTTCACCCTAGCTCATTTACACCCATTTCTTGTCCCGTCCCCGTGCTATGATATATTCATCTCCCTCGTCCAAGTCTGGTTCATCTCTACCCTCACCCATGTTTCCTTTCGGTCCCAAACATAGTTATAAGATAATTGGCTCCCCCAATTCTTCAAGTGAAATTTAAAATATACTTTTAATTAAGAGCTAATAAGGGCATATTTTGTTTGCTGAAGTCGCAGTTGAATATTTTGATCATTTTGGTCGTGAAATACTCTTGTTGTAAATGCGAAAAGTGGGAAATCGAGTAAACCTAGTGTCTTACTTAAAGAAAAGGAAATTTCAATCACAGCTTCATGGGAGTAATAAGAGTACGCAACTAGCTCGTAATTATTTTTCCAATTGAATGTGGGGGTGCTAACCATACGTATAATTGGCACCCCCACTTTTCAAAATTTGTTTTAAGGGATTTCCAGTGAAGCTCAACATTTTTAATGCTTTTTTAAAATTGTTAACAAGGATAAATGGAGACAACTGGTCTGGTCGCTCTCGTGGGAGACATAAACTAAAAGGTGGCCAAAACTAGATGTCTGTGGCTCTGTGAACCCAGCAACTTTGGACCCAGCAGTTGATGCAATACAAACTTATGAAAATTGTGTTATCCAGAAGATTGAAATCGACCTCGTAGATGACAGTTCCAACTCAATGAGTTGTTAATTTTTAACTCTAAATTTTTTACTTCTGACAGAAATGGAATTGGGCAATTTTGCACAACAATTGGACTAACATTCTGATTATTATCAACAAGTCTTTATAATTGTTAACAAATTAATAAAGACTTGGACTTTTTTTGCATTGAGACACAAACCTAAAAATTATATCCAGTTAATAGCTAACAAATCATTATTCTTTTGTATACATTTTTCGATATCAATGACTTAATGTGTAATGTTTTATTGGAAATCATCCACATTCATATGATGTGAACAATATTTGTGAATGTCAAGTAAACTATTCGTGTGAAGAATAAATAAATGGTCCCATGCAAGCTCCCTGGAGCACATCCCGTCATACATTTTGGGGAGATTGCTCTCACTATTTAACTACACCTCTTGCGTTTGATTTGTAAGATAGCTAATTAATCAGTTGAAGATTCAAAAAATTCTAAATTCTTACTCCTGGTGATTAGAATGTCACAATAATCGATGTCGAATGCTTTACTGAAACCTAGTAGCGTTAAAATTGCAATTTCATATTACATCTTCAATCACTTTTAATGATGCAGTTTCTGTACTTCTTCCATCGCGGAAATGCGATTGGTATTGGTTCATTCGATTGTAGCGACTCAGTATGCCGTTATCTGTTTATGAACAACCATTTCTAACACTTTTGAGGTAGAAGGGAGAAGACTTATGAACCTATACACAATGTGAATCATTTTTTAATATCAATATTTACTTCGAAAATATATATTTAATACCTAACGGCTGTGAAGGGAAGTCATAATTATTTTTCCTCAAAGATCAGTACGGCAGTACATTCCCATCCACCTTGTTTGCTCGGTCACCTGGCGCATCCAGGATTTATTTATGGGAGGGAGAGTTTGAGGAATTTGAACGACTTCAATGATTGGTTTCATAGGATATAAATGAAAACAATGGGTAAAAACGTGAAGATCCAAAGTCTTATAACACACGATCAAAAAGGTCAGTCGATGTAGAGATCTAGAACATAAAAAACAATTCAAATATATTGAGAAGTGAAAAAACTTCCTTGATGTGAAATCACTATTTCTAGAAAAGTAGCAACTTATAGAAAAACAAAAAAAATAAATGCAGATTCTATGATCGATTTTTCTGTAAATCACATCTTTCTAATCTTATTGTAGACTATGACGTCTTGTAGACTATCTGTGACTACCAGTCGTAACAAAGGAGCCAAATACATTCTTAAAAGACGTATTTCTTCTAATGAATAGTACGCATCGTATAGCAACGCTAGACATACATGAATTTTCGTCTGTTTGTTCGTTATGACTTCCTTCTGCCAATTCGTGATCAAGCGGTGACCAAAAGTTTATTCACTCGCCACGTTTGACAATTTGCAAATTAGCATTATTCTGAAATAATTGAGCTTTCAGGAATTGAAAACTAATTTATAATCGAGGACAAAAAATTGGAATCAAGGTCAGAATTTTAAAAATCCATCGTTATCATCAGTACTTAATTGATCTGCTAATTTAATATTTTACATGGCAATTCAGTAAAAGTTAATTTAATAAACTAGAAAGTTACTGTACAATAATCACTATTAGTCTCTAGGCTAATGACTCCAGTACAATATTCTAGGCAACAGATCCTGAGGTTGCTTAAATTAAATTAGAACTCGCCAATTGTCCGATATTTGTTTCATCACATTTTTCTACCGGCGCGTCTTCCTCAATAACTAGGCTTCCTGCTATTACGTGATAGCTTTCTTTTCGCTCCCTTCACCATCCACATTACACTATTAATTGTATTAGTTTTTCTAAAATCATCATTTAATACCCGTTTCATGGTTAACTGTATTTTTAGTAAGTTTTACTACAGATGTTACCTTCACGAAAAGGACGAACACTCCGCACTCAGTGAATTGAGGCAACCCAGTTGGCGGGGTATGAACGCCACTACTCTCTCTCTCTCTCTCTCTGCGAACGTGATCGCTTTGCTGGACCTTTCCCTTTCCATACGTGTGGAAAGATATCCCTTTCCATAAGTGGGCCACTTCGCCTATGATCCAACCACGGCGCCGTGAAATCCACTAATGTCTAGGGTTATTTTCAATTCTTATAGGAACTATCAAGCTCAGGCGTTTTGATGAAATTTGAAATTTGGTATGGCCCACATATTGTAGCTTATGTTTCCGATCAAACGGCAGTTAAATCGTATTATTTTCAAATAGTTTTAAATACGCTCAGAGACATTATTCCGAGAGAGAGCAGACTAGGTACTCTTTAATTACGTATCTTCATAGATTTATAACAATAGAGCAGCGTGGAAACAAACATTATGAGAAACCTCTTTCAATAGAAA